>JAVQJF010028884.1:0-18257 GCA_036023855.1 Gadopsis marmoratus | reverse complement strand
GTCACGTCGACAGCGAGCTGCGTTCAGTCCGCCGGCGGAGAAATGTGTTTGCTTTGGAAGCTAACCTAGCTAGCCCGTTTGTTTTGGACGCTAACCTAGCTAGCCCGTTTGTTTTGGAAGCTAACCTAGCTAGCCTGCCTACTACGTGCAGCGTGAGTTCTTCCGCAGACGGGCAACATGTTAACGCGATTCTCCCACGCTGTTGGTTTACACGGCGGCGTGGAACTTAACAAGGCGTTGATGCAAACCGCGACCGAAACACGGATTCACCACCGAGCGGACTGACTCCTACCGTCTACCTACAGAAGTGGCCCACGCTGCTAGCTAACATTTCCGCCCACGGCGATGGATTATTTTGTTGTTTGTGTTTTTTTGTGTGTGTGGTGGCGAGTGTAGATGAAGCCATTGTAAGTGTTAAAAGTGACTTTTGTAACACACACTCTGCGTGTTGCACCCGCAGCATGGACGACGTAACGAGTTATGTGTTGACGCGTGGGGCTTTCACGATGAGTGCGTCCCTCTCTTGTCCCGTACATTGGAGAGCAAGCTCGCGTCGAGTAACGTGGTCGGTCCCTGTCCAGTGAAGAACCCGACACTTGACTTCTTCTGACCAGTTATTCGGCCCGTCTAGTGCCAACTGGATACTTCGGTAACAAGTGAACGCAAACTGTCCAACTGAATGTTTCGCCAATTTGACCCAAACAAGCCTGCTAGCTAGTTCGCCTGCTAGTTAGCTAATACCCGCGCTAGCTAGTTTGGAGCGACACGGTGGTGCCGCAAAGTTGGGTAAGATGGACGCGAGGCAGCTGCAACGGACAGCAACTCCCGCGTTTGTCCTTCATTTAGCCGCAGCCCGTTTCAACGCCGGCCTTTGTTGCGTTTGATTCAGTCGGAGGTCGGTTCTGCGGATGTGGCGAGACGCCGTTTATGTTGGCCGTCACACAGCCGCGTGTGTTTGCTTAGTGCGCAGCTAGTTAACGTTAGCCGAGCGGCTACATTGCGAGCATCAGGCCCTTACAAGGAAGCTCCCCGTGTACATGGTCCACTCTGGGAGTCATTAACATGGGCTGGGGCGCCGACTAGTCACGTCGGTGTTATTGTGGGCTCAACTCTGTAGCTGCTGACGTTGCACCCGCTGAAATAGCTTCCTGACCAACTTGCACGTCGGGTGGATGTTACAAGGTCTATTTATATCCACAAGTGTGATGCCTGCGCCAGATGAACCTATTAAAGGAGAGGCTCTAAGTGTGGTGTTAAAGGCAGATTGTTCCAGGTAGCAAGCGATGGGCTGCGGGGAAAATCTAATGCTGAGCTATTGTCTCTTTATTTATAAAAATATAGAGCTGGGTGAAACGTTGGTCCTCTGTTAGTTTACTTGCAGTGACACAGTGTTGCACTGTGAGTTTTAAGTCAACGCTGTTGGGTGTTGTATGTATACTGCTTTCCTTGTGCATTTGAGTTTAATTGCTCTTGTGTAGTTTCTATTTTCCATACTTGTGATATTTACGTCTCTCTGTTTATCAGTACGTATTCCAGGCTGCTGCGACACTTTAATTTCCCAGCTGGGGATCATTAAAGTCTTCTCTTATCTTAACTAACAATTCCTTTCATTATCGGTTAGTCTGGGCGTTACCTGGGGATTTACATTATTATATTACTTTGTTTGTCCAACAAACCAGTTCAAAACCCAAAGATATTCACCCTGGTATCAGTCTTAAGAACAAGCCGAGAATGTTTGACATTTTTTGATTTTGCTATTTGATTTTCTTATCGACAATCAATCAACTAATTGTTTCAGATTTAGAATGAAACTCCCATTTGACCAGGCTGTGCTCCGTTGCATGTAAACAGTAGTCTATATCAAATCAGAACGGTCCATGCAAACATAGTCACGTGTGTAAATTGTAATAGTAATTTAATTGTAGTAGTACTACAGTCACAGGAAGGCTTCCAGCTGCTCCATTATGAGGCTTGCCTTTTGTCCTAGTGGTAATAAATTGAACGTAATAACATCACCCATGGCTCCTGGAAATTGTGACGGGCGTTTTCACTGTTTTCTGGCACCAAATAAACCGAACGGTTAATCAAAACGTTAGTTGCGTCCATAGTTTGACCCGACTGTTCCTTCATCTGTCCTCTGCTGTCTCCAGGGATGACCTGACAACATCTTGCTTCTTTGACCTGTCCCTCAACCATCCCAGCTCTGTTGGATAGGACGTCTCTCCCACACCGTACCGTCTGCTAAGGTCTGTTTCCCCCAACATCCTGAATCTGCCACATCCTCTTCCTACAAAGACTTCAAACAACTCTGGATTGACCTGCACCAGCCCCACAGAGAGCCTCAAACATCCTTTTTATATATATTTATATATAAAAAAAAATATAGACAATGTATTGCTTACAGTGGCTACTCCCTGTGCTGCTCATCCCCAAGCCGCTGAACCCGGCGCTGTGGTTCAACCACTCCATGTTCATGGGCTTCTACCTGCTCAGCTTCTTGCTGGAGAGGAAGCCCTGCACCATCTGTGCCTTGGTCTTCCTGGCTGCCCTCTTCCTCATCTGCTACAGCTGCTGGGGCAACTGCTTCCTCTACCACTGCCAGGACGCCGCACTGCCGGACGCTGCCCACGACCCAGTGATTGTCGGGACCTAGGAGAGTAAAAAGGGGGTGGGAGGGACTATCAAAGGGGGAAGGGGGAGTCCGACGGGAGAATAGGCATTGTTGGGGAATGATACTGCCATGCTGTAGGAGTGGACAGACTGCACTTTGGGGGTGGGAGAGCAGTGTAGCGTTGGTGTTGGAGGGGAATACTGCAAATACAGAGTGCTCGGCCAAAGGCGGTACCGAGGAGGAGGAAACCCAGATTTGGAGGATTTTTGTCATGCTGTGAACAAAGACTTGACTTAAATTTCAGGTGGTAGGAGGAGAGGAGACGAGGACGCAATGTTTGAGAAAGGGAAGGAGAAGCATCCAAACTTGAAATACTAAAAAAAAAAAAAAAAAGGACTTGTGATCTTGAGGAAAGAAGAATTTCACTTTCAGCAAAATTTCATTCCAGCATCCGAATGAAAACTAGACAATATAGTCACCACGTGTGACGTCAGCCTAAACTGACTTGCTAAAGGGAGATGTCACTTTCTCCAAAAAACCTTGCTGTTTGGTCATCTTGTTGGAATGAAAATGCTCTCCACCCCAAACGGCCAAAATCCACGTATCCCGTCTCAAAAGACGCAGACAGTTGGATGTGTCAGGCCCCCCCCCCCTCCCCGGCAGCCATGTTTGCTTCCCAGTCCAGTACCTTTTTTCGCAAACATGCCTTTCGCAGTCCAACCTGACCAAACTCTGTCGCCACGTTGGCTCTGCACATGTAACGCTATCATCAACCAGGAGAGCACACAGACGCTGGACAATCGATAACCATGCTGTGAATATTTCCTCCTTTGCCACCCAAACACACCTCCCGAAGGTGTTTTAATGCTGAGAAACTGTCCCGTTATCGTCACCCACTGTGCTCTGCAGCTGCCTCTCTTCCTGGTCTTCCTCGTCTCCTCTTCCTCCCCTCATCTCAGAGTGAATGTCTTCTATCGCCAGACTCACGATCTGAACTTGTTTGCTGTTTTTTTTTTTCTTGTGCATGGGTTTGCTGTTAGTTTTTCATTTCATTTCTTTTTTTTTTTTCAAGCGTTAAATTCACACACATTTTAATTAATTAAATTAAACTGCTGAATGTTTCCAAAGCATAGAATTGTTTGTTTGTGTAGGGTGTATGGAAGAAGTTGTGCGATAGGTGTATTTCTCTGTGTTCACGACATGCTGGTAACATTTAAAAGGGTAACATAACAGTAGTTGGTCAGTATTTCCAGCTACAATAAGCAATACAGAGTGCTGGCTGAGGAAACGGTATCAAATGTTCATTGACAATAAGACATTTATTGTTAATCAAAAGGGCAGTGCTGTCATGAAGTTTCCTCGTGTATGACTGCTGTGTTATGTTTAGCTGTCAGACACAGGTGTTTTATACTGTGTACCTATTGGCATACGTGTGTGTGTGCTGAACATGCTCACTGCTTTGGTTTTCATTTAAATAAAGATTTTCCTCTCAACCTGTTAAAACGGTGTAGAAATCAGTATTATGTCAAGTGTATATAAACTAATTTCGACTTTTGCCCAAGAGGTTGGCCTCACATTGTCTGGCAGTGGGAGAAACTACACACACACTGGCGTCTGCCTGCAGGGGGAGCTCGTCCACAGCTCTTCTTCCAGCCTCTGCGCCGATGGAATCTGTCGCATCAGCAGCAGCTCCATCAGACCAGAGCCACGCGGAGAGAGCCATCCGAAGTCTATGTGAGTCATGTGACCATCGGGCGTTTTGAACGTGACGCGACCAGATTTAAAAGCTCGCGCACACACACAGATTTTACCTCGAGCTAATCGCCTGAATCGGCACTTTGTGAGCTCGTGTGGCAACGAATGCAACGGACCTTTCTGTGTTTGTATATAAAAGTCCCACTCTGGTTTTAGAAATAACTTTTTTGCGGTCTTTAACTTGGCGACCTGTGCAGCAGCAGCACGTGGTGCAAATCTTGAGTCATGAAGCGGCGGCAGTTCAGCAGGAATGATGCTGGATCAAACAAACAAACGGGAAACTAAACCAGAGCTGGGTGTCGGGTGGTGATGCAACTCGAGTGCAAGCCAAGATAATGACGTCATCACTCACCTCCTAATTTGTCTTTGTTTTTCATCCTGGAACAGCTGAGAAAGTCCCCCGTGTTTTATAAAAGCAGAGAATGATTTATTGCAAAGCTACAGCTACAGATTTCACCATCGCTGCTTATTAGAAACTCAGGAGCCAAGATAAACTTTGTGCATCAGTATTTTGTTTTGTGGTTTATTCGTGACCCTTTTTTTGTGTGTGTGTGTTAAAAACATAATTTGGAGTTGCCATCCTCAAAGTATCTAGATAATATCATGATATAAAAACAATGCTCGTTGCTTATGGAAATCTGAGTTCCAGATATATGCATTCAATCATTATTTTATTCACTGTATTTTAAGTATCCGGGCTGCTGTATTTCTCCATCTTGTGACACATTAGCTGTATAACATCATCTGTTTCCTAGAATCCTTTTAAAGGTTTAATTGTATTTGATGAAGCGTTGAAAGTAGAAATAAAAGGTAAAGTAGTGGTGGTGCTAAAATGAGAACAAGCTCACTCTTGACTTGCTGAGACGCATCTTCACGTCGTGATGTAAAGGCGTTGCAGTATTTATTGTAGATGTCGGTCTGTTTCCACGGAAGATAAATGTTTCTCAGAGCGCCAGAAAGAACAGCCAGAGTGAATGTCGAGTCCTTTTAATGCGCACAAGAAGTGCAGTAAAAAGTCTCTGAATACACATTTCTGCAAGCGATACACATCCAGTTATAATCATATAAAATTGGTAAAACAAGTCTGATGCGTAGGTGCAAAAGTTAACAGACGAGTCCCAGCTCCTAGTAAGTGTTGAGGCCTAAATGGTGTCACCTTTTTCTTGTGTACGGTGATCTTGGCATGTGTAAAAACACCACACCAGCACTGACAATCTGATTTTAAATTATTTCTTTTATCACGTTTCGATTTGACCCTGCTCTCTAAAAAGGTTCATCATTGCCCCTCGACAACCGTGGAATTCGGTAAACAAACATCCACGAACCTCTCAGGATGCAATTGCTCTTGTCTTGGTGACCACGTAATCTTTCATCTTGCGCCACCAGCAGGTCAAACTTCAAGTACGTACATGTTCAATACTTTAATTTATCCCCCTGAGAACTAGGGGGAAAAGTATCTTCCATTTGAACCTTTTTGTCGTCTCAGCATGGAAACAATGTTCCCCTCATTCCACCTGAACACCTGCTGAATATCAGCATGTTAGCATTGCTGTTGTTTGCATGTTAGCATGCAGAGGGTAGCATTCAGCTCAATGGATTGCGTCAGGGAGCTGCTAGCATGGCTGCAGACTCTTTAGCTGTGATGTTAAAATTTGCTTCATCCTTACTTCCTTTATCCTCTGTTCTTTTCTCCCTCAGCACTGCAGCCCCGCTGTCTCTCAGCTGATCAGTTTGCCAAAGTGACTGATCACACGCAAAGATCCGGTGTTTCATCTTTGATTCTGGGAGGTTTTAACAGGGCAAATCTACTCTGAAAAGATTTAGGGGATATGCAAACATGACCTCTGATTGTCTATTACTTTTTTATTTTTTTTGTCCAGTTATTATCTTTACAAATCTCCAAACTAAACAAACCATGCAGAGAATTTTTCAAACACAGTTAAGACCCAGCTCTGGTTCTTGTTTATATTCTGAGCATTTTCAAAGTTACATTTTTTTGGAGCTAATCCGACTCGGCATCGTGTCTTCCCCTTGCTGTTCTGCATCATAGCATCCCTCGTTGATTCAAGACATTGGTTTCCAACACGAGAGCTTTGGTATGCTGAGGATTTTGACCCCCCTGCTTTATTTCTTAGAATATTGTGAGCAGTAAATAATCAGATTTGGAGCATAATTATATTATTATTATAGTTTTTTCTAGTGCATTTTCAAAGCCAAAAAATGTCCCTAAACTAGATGCAGAGTTGACCTGTATTGCACCATCAAAGCTTAAGAAAAACCCTCTCTGCCTTGCACACAAAAAAAGCTGACTAACTTCTTCCCATGCCATTTCTATTGACCTTGCAGGCATTCCTTAAATATCCCAGGCAGCCAGGGAGGTCCCAGGTCAGTCTAACCACAGCTGTCTTCTCTGTGGCTTGTGAAAGCATCCTCAGGTCAGGGACCTTCCCAGACCTCAGTTTAGTCAAACAGCCAGCAGAGGGCAGCACCTGCCTGCGTTTCAGTGACGATACAAAGCTGACAGAGCGAGAAAACCTGGAATTAATATTGTCAAAGGAGAGAAGAGCATAAGGAAATTAGGTAACACTTAAAAATAAAGGTACAAAACACATGTTACTTATTAAGAAATGATCAAGCCACTATGTGATTAGTTAACGCCTCATGGATCGTTACCTCACAGCTACATTCATTCACACGCCACCAAATGAGTTACACAGAAAAAATGTTTCAGACGCGTTCATTTGATCGACCTCCCTGAAAGCAGAGCAGAGAGCCGTTCACGCTTACTTTTAGCATCAACTGATCACTTCAAATTAGCATTATGACGCCTTTACTCGAGGGGAAACCAGGTAACGCGTAAGTAATGGTGATCTGATGTGACAAATGACAAAAACAACCTGCCATTTTAGGTGCGTTCGCGCTGACACGGGTGGTGAACTCAACGGTCAAAAAGACCGGGAAGAAAAGAAGGCGGGACCAGCAACCTATGAAAATGGCCGTGGTTGGGATTGTTGTTGAAAGCCAAGAGAGCAAGCAAGCCGATGGATATTTAAGTGGGCGCCAATCGCGTTCAAATGTTGCTGATAATGATTTAAAAAGAAGTAGGAGGAGGACGGCCGTGTTCCATGGGGCTGAAATGCAGTTTTTTTTCTGTGTAACTGGTAGAGCTGAAACGAAAAGCCGCTCAACAGAAATGTAATCTGCAATTCTGATAATTGAATGAGCAGAAATGCCCAGAATATGTTTTATAGTCAAAGCAAACTGACTATTTTGGATTTACAACTGTTGATCGATGTCACCGTGAGGTCTGGAGAACTGGGAGGAAAAAATAATAGACATTTTACAGACAATACAAAACAATCGATTTATCAAGAAAATAATCGTCAGATAAATTGATAGCGAAAATAATAAACGGTTGCAGCCCTAGTGACTGGATTACAGCCGAGTTGGTGGCATACAGATGCTGGATCCATTAAGCGTTAACTAACAGCGACTCGGTCGTGAGTTGGTACAGGACTGTCGCCTCCTTCAAGCTAAACCAATGCAAATCGGTGCACATATGCATCTGGAAACATCCAGCGGCTGCACCCACACCATCTGCAAACCAGCAAACTGGCTGGCAGAAAGAACAGATTCAGGAGAGCAGAGTGAAACCTCTTAAAAGCTGTTTGTTTGGCTGCCTGCCAGACGCTTGTGTGCTATAATCCTCTGGCGTCCCTGAATGTCACAGCTCTCGTTTACGGAAACATTTCAGCAGCCATTTTATGTTCCTCCTACTAAGCATTCGAAGGCTGACTTGAATTAAGTACAAAAGTATCCCCTCACAGGTAGACCTGACTCCTTCTGTAAGGGTTCTGTTTGGTCCCTCGGGGCTTAACGTCCACGTGATGTTTTGGACTTTTGCTCATCTTGCCTCTTAATCACACACACACAAAAAAAAATATACTTCTCCTTCATTTTCCACTAAAACACCCATGTAGATTTGTTGACCTGAATAACAGCAAAGCCCCAACACCGGAAGAGCAGAAATAATCTTAAAGCTGCACAAGGCATTTCAACTTCTCTGGATGCAATTGGACAGACCTACAGCCAATCAGAGCAGCGAAGCGTGGGACGTAGCGCTGAGTGAATCTTTCTTCTCTACAACAGCTTTAAGTGCAGTTTGTTCTTCTTTTACAGAGAATATGCCGTCCAGTTCGTTTAATACTGATGCAATAGCGGATTCATCAAGCCCACCCCATATTATATAAACGGCTGTGATTGGTCGGCTGGCAATCTGTCTGAATGGGAGGGGGACCAGATGCATCTGCCAGAGCAAATAAAACATTTGGTCTGGTTCCCAGGCTAGCATCTTAGCAGGATAAATAACTAGAACAAACAAAGCTCTGCATATTTGTCCAAAACAAATTCAAGATCCCAGTAAAGTCACTTCTCTTGTCAAAGTCACATCAATAACACCAGTGAGTGATCATCCATCCATCCATCCATCCATCCAGAGAAAGTCAACATCTTCACATCTTCCTCTGCACCCATCCCTTTGGTGTTTGTTGTGACGGCACCACAGATTTCTCCAAACAAGACCAGAAAGTACATCCTCTCATTTCCCTTCATAAACTTTATCCAACTCAAGACGTTGTTTAAATCTGGTCTCTCACCCTGCCAGTCGGGATCATTGAGACTCTTTATCTCGGGTTCCACCAGAAAACACCCCCGACTTGTATCCTATAGGATGGTAATCTCGGTCTCTTGGTTCTGATAAGCCTCCTCCTGCATCTCAGTGTACAGCTGGTCCATCCTCTGGAAGGCCAGGTAGCCCTTCTTACCTGCAGATGGACCCGAGAGAAAGTAAAATTAAACAAAATATAATAAGAACACAAATGAATGAAGAATAATTCATGTTTGTACCAAAGGAGAGGACGGCCTCTCTGGCTGCGCTGTGAAGATCTTCATCCGCTGATTTCCACAAATCTGCTATGTGGTCCACACTCTCTGTCGCCTGGCAAACACACACGTTAGACATGTCGATGATGTACCAGACGCTGCAGAGAAACGGTATTTCTGTTGAGTGTTGCACGTGTTTGCTGAGGGGTTTGTGTGACGTGTGACACTCACCCTGAGGCATTTAAGGGCCACACAGGAGCCTTGTTGGATTTGAACATCTGAGCGCTTCAAACTCTCGGTGTAGTAAACGACGGCCTTGAGAAGGAGAAGTAAGACAGACTTGCAGCCTCATTTATTTTCACAAAGCAAACCAGCAAACACGCTAAACTAAGACGGTGAACGTGATAAACGTGTTGCCTGATAAACATCAGCATGCTAACATTTTCAGTGTGAGAATTCGATGTTAGCATTTAGCTTAAAGCCCAAGTAAAGCCTCACAAAGCCGCTAGCATGGCTGTAGACTCTCAGCCAACTGGCTTGGGGCCCCAGGCCATCAGGGGGCCGTCTTGCATGAACTTTGCAGGTTTTTATTGTTCTTTATATTTAATGTCAAAATTTGACATAAAAAAAAAACATTTAGATTTTTCCGTGTCTGATTATTTCTAACATAATGGCGATGTTGGAGGGGCCCCAACAGACTCTAGCAGCACCGCCGATGCTAACTCGCTGACTTGCAGTTTGATGTACCTTGTTCCTGAAGGCCTTGCAGCCTGCAGCTCTGCAGAGACAGCTGGCAGCAGCTTTGCAGACTTTGTGGTTGGAGTCGATCTGCAGGGCGGCGAGAGTCTGCAGCGTGCATCCCAGTGGGAGGAGCTCCGCAATGCACCGCCCCCTCATCTTGTTTAAAGCCCGCCTCCTTTTGGGGCCTCTTAGGGCTGACAAGATGTACTCTGAAACACACCATCTTCCAATCAAATCACATGTTTGTTTGTTTTTTAGCACTTCTCTTCAATGTTGGCTTAAAATCTGAGGTTCAACGTTCATTCTTGACATTAATAACAGGTCACGTTTTTTTACTTTTGCGAGCTTTTATAAGCAAATTTAGGAACATCCATTTCATATACACTCAAACATCAGACCAGGCTCATTCACAAGCACATTTCCAGTCACACGTCTCTGTCTGTGTACAACTGTGAGATGGTTTTAATGACAATTGTCACGTTTCAGAAAAGTAAATTCAGTTTATCTAATCTTTCTGAGCCCTCATTGTCTTACTTGGGCTGTAAACTCCACCCGCCTGGTGTTCAAAGTGAGTTGAAACAAATGCCAAGATTAATGTCAGACTTTGTTAGTCCCAGCTTGAATCAAGCACAGACACAACAGTGTTGTTTTATAAGTTTTGTATGTGGCGTGCCGTGCAACTCAAATGTAGTTTATCACTTTAATAAACAGCAGACATCAACATAGTGCAGCCACATGAAGGAGAGGAAGCAAGGGAAGGAGGAGAGGAAGAGTAGAAAGTAGGAAGGAAGGATGTGTTTTTGTTTGTTCACGTTTATGAATCATATGGTTGTTGAAACTTTACTGATCCTTCAAGGAGAGATGTGGCCCCTACAGCTAAACACACACACGCACACACACGTTGGTTTGGTGTGACTGTTCAGCTGTAATGTTGACAGATGGTCCAGATGCCTTTGGCAAGCTGGAATTTCTGGAACGTTCGCAGATCCTAAAGCTCTCCAGTGGAACTATAACAGTATACCATTCTTCCAAAACACAACAGATACCAGCAGGACACACACACACACACACTCTCCCTGACACAATGTAGATGTCATGAGGTCTGTCTAGATGTTTGTCTGTGTTGCTGTGTCACCTGGACTCCCCAGACCTGCCAGCTTCCTGGAGCCATCCACTAGATGCCCTCAGACTTTATTACCGGCCCTTTGTAATTTGAGTGAACCAACCCTAAAACAATTTCTGCAGATAACTGGCATGTACAGTCTTTTGAGTTTCCACACGATAGACATACCTTCTTTGGACAGGCGTGAGATGTGCTCTCCCAGCTCCTGGACGCTCCAGCGTTTCAGATACACCGACAGCTGGAAGAGGGTGACTCTCTCTGGGCTGCAGACTGTCCGAGGGCTGGGCACCATCCGACAGGCGGTCTGGACCTGCTGCAGGAGCTGAGAAAACACTGGAGGAGGGAGAACAAGGTGAAGACACTGCTTGTGAGTGAGTGAGTGCAGAACTTTGGTGCTGCCTTTAATACTTTGAATTTCTGTTTGCTTATTAAATGTTTGAACCTTTCCGCTCTCTGCAGATGGGAGGCAAAGGGAAAGGTACAGGAAAGGTTGTTAATCAACCTGCTGTGTTTCTTTGTTTCAACTCTATTTAGTTTTGACAAACTGTGCTTTAAACAATGCAAACATTATCAATTCAATTCCATTTTATTTATATAGCGGTATACTACATGTATATAACATTTAAAACACAACTCTTATTATGAGAGAAAGAAACTAAACACTTCCAGCAAAGCCAACCTCCAGAATAAAACATTTACAGTATGTCCATAATGCAAACAGATTATAAAACATCAGATTTTTAAGATTTAAGGTTCCTTCAAAATAAATAACAACTAGTAAATTAATAATTAGTTTCAGATTTTTTTCCCCCTCAGATTCTTTAATGTTTCTTGGCCAGAAAAGATTTCCACCAGCTCTGTTCAGTCTAAAGAAACACAATAACCTTCTAACAAAGATAAGATCAGCTGGCAGCGAACATACTGGCAGATCAGCTCGCTAGCAGTAATGCTACGCCCTGCATGTCATAGCGGCCTCCCCTCTGCAGATAACAGGCTCTCTGCACAAACTGATGCGTCATCTGACTCGCAAAAAGGCATTATGGGAAATGTAGGGAAATTGTGAACTACAGTAGCAGTTCACAATTTACACAGAGATCTGTAATAGAAATATGTACTGCGATAAAAGTAAACAAATGATCACAAAATAAATGAGCATCACGAATGTGCTTCGGTCCCACAGTACCTTTATCTGACTGGCCGGGCTGCTTGGCCTTCACCTTGTGCGTGTAGCGTTTCCTTAACGTCCTGGAGAAGCTGTCAGAGCTGCAACAGAACGGAGAGCTGCTGTCGTTCACACACTCCTCCCAGAACAGCAGCAGGTCCCTCGTCCTCTGGGCCTTCGGGAGGACTGAAGATGGAGAGAGGAGGAAGAGGAGGAGAGTGAAAGTCTCGTGTTTATGCTTGCTTACCCATGCACACCAGGAGACGCAGAGCACGCTTAACATGTTCAAAACAGGTGCGTTTGTCGATGTCCCCAATTTACTTGGCGGCAAAAGTGTGCTTTGTTGAGTGTAAGAAATGCCTACGTCAAAGATTTGGATCAGTGACGTATGAATTTCAGACAGTTGTTCTCTGAAAGACAGATAAGAAGATCTTCCACTAACTGTCGCTAGCAGAGATGGTGTCGTTCTTCTCTAGCAGCAGACAGCTCACGCTGTCCAGGACTTCAGCCTGGAGAGCCATTTCCTCCAGCAGGTCCCTCCTCGATGGGCTGAAGTCGGTCGTTCTTATCATCTGAGGAAACATTATGTGCATTTGTTAGATTTTGACAAGCAAGTCGGCGTGTGGAGACAGACGAGGGCAGAAACAGATTCCTCATAGCCTCCTCATACCTGCCTGTATTGTTGAAGAGTAGCAACACACAGGCAGAAAATCCTAAATCCTGAGAAGTACAGCACAACATACCCGTTTTTCTAGGAATTACGTACATTTAGGGTGATTCTGCTCATTATTTACCTTCACTGCACAACTTGGTATTTGGGGTATTTGAGGACATGGTGCAGGACATGTGCAGTAAGTACAACATGGATTTGATGTGTGTACTTGTCTTGCTTTGTATAAAAGTCTATTTCTATAGGAAATCTGGAAATTAGTTAGCATGTTAGCGCTCCCTGTTACCTCGTCTGGAAATAATCCAAAATCCATTAGAAAAATTCCATTGGCTTTTTGTGGAGGGAACTAGGGCAACGCTAACTTCCGGCCTGGCCTACAGAAATACGTCATCCCTGCAGCTCAACGTGGTTAATGTGGACATCGCTTGTGACATGAAACATACAGTACCTGTAGCAGGATGCAACATATATCCAGGTGAGTCTCAAGAGCCTGGTCAAGACCCCAGTTCCCAGACGTCAGAGGGGTGATGGCCAACTCTTCCTCGGAAGCCGACTGGCTGTTCTGGGAGAGGAGGCCGAGACTCCTCAAAGTGCTCTGCTGGAAAGAGCTGATGCTGACGGATATAAAAAAAGAGAGGTGAGTTTCTTCACATTAGGTCAGTGTTGAGTGTTTTATCGATTATTCTCTCCTGTCTGTCCGTGAAGTCACCTGCTGTCTTTCAGTCTCAGGCTGCCCAAACAGGAAGTGTCATCATCTGCGTTGAAGTCAAGTGACAGGAAGTCAAAGCTGCCCAGGACTTCCTCCACAGCCAAAGTCTCTTCTGATGCCGAGCATCTCAACAGGGAGAGGTTGTTCTGGGTGAGAACACACGTAGACGTTTATGAAGATAAAGAGCATAAAGATCAGTGTGTGTGTGTTTATGTATGTATAAGTACACACAGCTACCTTTAGTATGGTTGCCAGGTGCAGTATCTGGTGGTCCAAGGCTCTCTGCTCCTTCTCAGAGCAGCTCTGGTTCTGTAACATCTTCTCCAGCTCTGCGATCAGGACTCCCAGCCTGATGGCCTGGGCCCTGCGCTGGGCACCGCTCACCCCTGGCCTCCCCGGGGTCGGCGCAGCGGTGGTTGGTGAGCAAGGCGTTACAGCTGGGGGCTGAGCAACGTGTGTGGGCGAGGCAGGGGCAGAATATGACTGACATTCTGGGGAGTCCTGGAACAAGCAGAACTGAAGAGATTTAATGAGGTGTGACAGCAAGAGAAGAGAACTAGGAGAAAAGAGGCAAGCTGGAGAGAAGAGAGGAGAAGTAAGACGGGATGGACAGAGAGACGAAGAGAAGAAGCAGGGCGAACACAAGAAGAGCTGAAGTTATTGAGAAGGTCGACAAGAGAGACATTTTAAATTGTGTCACTTACAAAATCCCCTAAAAAGTGAAGTTACATTATCATTAGGTATTGGTAGCTTATTGTTACGAGCCATTAAAAAGCCAAATCGGTGAAAGTCGTCACATCATCGGCCACTGAAACACTTTAAACGTCACCACTAAAACCTAAAAGCAAAGTCCAGGACTGAAGATGTAGTCCGGGCACAGTAGGTGGAGATGTGCCACCAAATGTGCTGAAAATCGCATCAAGACACCACCCGAGTGTGGGCTTACACGCATACCAAACCACGGATGTCAGTGACACTTTTAATGGGACACATCAGGGCGTCAGCCTCTGGGCCAGTGGTTGAAGGATCGTCTCTCTCTAGCTATTTTCATTTGCACCAGGATTTCAGTGCAGTGCTGAATTCGACGCCAGCTAAATGTCATCAGTGCTTCAAGTGCAGCCCCCGGGTGTGCTTTACCTGTACAGTGACGCTGTCCTGTCCCAGGGCTGCACTGTGCATCTCGGGGTCTGCCTCTCCCGCTGTGTTCGTCCTGAGGATGTCAGGAGTGCTGGACCTGTGTTGCAGAAATATCACGTAGGGTTATTATGACAGGATGTAACATGGTGGCAAAACATGTCCTGAAAAGGCTCTGTTACAAAGCACGGCTACAAAGGTGGGTCAGATTAAATTAACAGGCATTTACTATCATGTTTCAGCTATAAAAGAGTTCCGACTGTCACACTTCAGTTGTCTCGCTTGCACATATCTGACAGAGCTTCAAACCTGCAAAAACTGGGTTTGTTTTTTTTGTTGGGCGGCTTGTTTTCAGCAGAAACACGTTGCGAACACAAGACTGATGCTGAACTTGTTTGCAAACCGTTGCTTATTTCTACATCCGGCAGTTACAGAGCCGAAGTTGCGTTTGCGTCACCTGATGAGTCTTAAGTCCAAATATTCTCTCTCCGTCAGCTCCGTTTCTGGTCTCCACCAACTTTAGCTGCTAAATGCCGCACTATGTTCACCAGCTGGTCTCTAACTGCGTCTGTCTGCTGTTTGCTACTGGTCACGTAGTGAATGTTTTACTCTAAAGATGACGCTAGAGAGCTCTGAGAGTGAAGCAAAACCGCCAAACAAAGACAAACCACTTTGATAGCTAAATAAACCATTTAAAAGCTCATTGGATCATCTGAAAATGACACAAAGCTGAATGTCTTAGCTCATGAAATGGTTTTGAGTTTACGGTTTTGACTGAACACTGAAACATGCACACAAAGAGTTGAAACGTTATTTGCTCTCGAGTTCATCCTCACATCTGCAGAGCCAGCAGGGAACCTGTTTTACTCTCGGCCGGCGTAGAGGGAGTGTCTAACGCACTTCCCCACTCATCCTCTCCATCTTTCCCATCCACGCTCGTCCTCCTCTCCCTCTCGTCTGCGGAGAGCTCCAGGGATCCTTCCTCCCCGAGGGACAGCTGAGTCTGGCTCCCTCCCAGACTGGTACCTTGACTCGGGCTGGAGGGGTAGCTGTGAGTCCGCCTGAGACTGTGGAGGAGTTGATTTTCAGACGAAGCTTAAAATTAGTGAAAATGTATTTCCATACTATAGTTGGAGTTACGTTTCGGATGTCAGTGGTGCCCCCTGACATGCGTGTGTGTTCCTAAAATATCACTTTATTGGACCCACAGAGATGGAACTGATGAGAGGATAAAAAAACAAAAACATTTCCATTAATGCAACATGACGGTTCGTTCACACAAAATGATGTTCATGGATGATTACTAGATACTTTCAACTCTTCAGGCCTCTAAAAATCCTCCGACTCAAACCGTGTGAGAAAGCAAAAAGCACGGCTTCGGTTGAACCGCTTGTCACTCATGTCCAGATTAAGGCCACAACCTGTGAAGTGGGGCAACGAGCCAAAAAAAGTTGGGAAGCGCCACTTCAAAGGATAAAGCTGGCACTGTCTTCTGCTCCTTCTTAGTATTACTGACAAACATAATTAATTCCACTAACAAATATTGCCCCCATAGCCAGATGTAACTGAAATCTTACATACAAAAAACACCAAGGTGTCATAACACAGGTGTGACCCCGTAGTGCTTGCCAGCCTGCGCTACATACCTCAGGGTGTGGGGGCTTTGAGGGCCGTGGAGCGACGTGGCGGCAGTGTGCGACGGGTTGGACAGGTAGCTGAGCAGAGACATGCCTCCTCTGTCGTGTCGACTTTTAGACACCAGAGACGGGAGGCAGCCGTCTCGATCCTGCAGCTCACGCACCATCGACTGCAGAGGTGAAACGGAAAATGAAGCCCATCCATTATCTATACCGCCTATCCACAGCTGGGGCGAGAGGCGGGGGACACCCTGGACCAGGGCTGACATGAAAATTAAGCCATTTTATTCAAATGAAATACGGCTATATTTTTCACTTCAAAATTAGAGAAAGAAAGTTCAATTTGATTTATGCCACTTTATTAGGTACACCTGTACAGTTTAATGCAATCCAACACAACAGCTCTGCCATCACAGCTGTAATGTTATAATGTGTAGTTCTTTCTCTGAAATGTGTAATAATTTATTATCGAGGTCATAGTTACAGGTGGTGCTGTTCTGGACTTCATTATACTGAGAGGAAGAAGTTTAGAAATAACAGAACAACAGTCCTTTATTTTACATGAAAAAATAAATCTTCTAAATACTCTTATGCACCATTTACAACGTTGAGAATATACTGTACTTTTCAAAGAGGGTGACTGATCTGAACCTTCGATGGATTTGATCAGTCACTTGCCAGTCCTCCCCCATCGTCTACCCCCCTGCTGCTGTGTCACTGTAAATGTCCCCGCTGTGGGATTAATAAAGGATTGTCTTATTTTATGAAGCCTAAATGTAACCGCAGGGTGAGCGAGGGTTGTGGTCAGGCGTGTAGCGGTTATGGCAAAGGTTAGAGACTGCAGGTGTGCGAGCCCGTCCGTATACTCACTATGAAGTATTTCTCGGTGAAGGAGGGGGTGCTTGGTGCCGTCCAGCTGTAAACCGAACTCTTTCTGCTGGACACCGACTGCCTGCTGACAGACAGCGGCCTCATCTTCTCGGCGCTGTCGAACGGACTGCACGCACACATTCAGGTAACACAGAATACATGTGCATTAATATCTGTAGCTTGTCTCGTGACTGAGTTTCCAGATGGAAATCCTGATGCTATGGCGTGTGCATGCTGTGTAAGTTAAAAACCTGAAACGTTTTGGTCACAGCCAATTCATAAATTCAGAGTAACATTTGATCGCCCCCGAGCTCACAGATTTATTTGTTTATTGGTTTTATTTACACAGGGCAATCATCAGCGGGGAAATTGGCAATTTTTCTTGTAATTCGCTGCAATTAGGCCTTTCGGTATTTTGGGGAACACTTGTGTGGGAGGCTGTCAGAGCTCTTCACCAATCACATGCTGCTTTATATTATATCGGTTGCAGACATTCACACCTGGGGGCTTTGCGGTCTTTTAATTTGTGTCCACTGACTTTTCATTTTCTAAAGTCATCTTCTCTCATTGGTCTGAGATTTGAACCAACACATTTCCACCTTCTGTTGCTGGCCGCAGCGTTTCAAAACGTTTTATTTGGTGACAACATTTTGTCATGTCGGTTATGGCTATATGTACAGCGTTCGTACAGCTTTTTAAGAGTAAAACTCAAGCACTTTCAAGGTACCTAACGTCAATGATGGACCACGAGGTTATGTTGAAAAAATCAAAAAACTTTCAAGGCGCATATTCAAATTCAACAATATTAATGGTAAAAATTAAAACATTTTCCAAACTTTCAAGACTTTGTACAAACTCTGTATGTAGCAGAAACAGTGTTGGAAATCACTGAAATGTGACTCATTTAAGGGCTCAACAGAAATACGTGTGTGTGTGTGTGTGTGTGTGTGTGTGTGTGTGTGTG
>JAVQJF010028878.1:0-32970 GCA_036023855.1 Gadopsis marmoratus | reverse complement strand
GAATCTGATTGGACGCTGATGCCGCTGAGTTGGGGCTGTAAAAAATAAGCCCATTTCAATATATCCTGCATTTTTCTTTCTATTTCCTCCGTTTTTCTTGTGACTATTTGGTTCTGTTGCTGCTCTAACTCCCACCAAAATTGAAGACGATCTGTTTAAAGGTTTTTTACAATTATTTTATCATATTTATTGTAAAGGACAGGGAGGTCTTAGCCCATTGATACCAGCCGTCCCTGTACATGTTTATATTGTTAACACTATTAATAATTAATATAATAACAATATTATTATAATAAGGACATCGAGAGGACTTCTCCCCAACGTCCCGCAATAACGTCCGTCTGACGTCCGTCGTCCGGTGGACGTCAGTAACGTCCCCGCGACCAAACGGGAACCCTACACATTAACGTTTAGCGGACGTTCGGAGAGGACGTCTTGCGGACGCTTTTTTTCTTTGCTGGGGAGATTTAAATCAGATTCTGAGATTAAAGCCAAATTCTGACATCAAAGCCAATTTAAGATTAAAGCCAAATTCTGACATTAAAGCCAAATACTGACATTAAAGCCAATGCAAAGCAGAAGAGCTCTTTGGCAAGCAGGTTGTTGAGAAACCGTCTCGGGCGATGAAGCAAGAATTCATTGAAATGGACAGGAACAATTGGACATACATAGTGCTGGAGGACAGTGACGGCGACGCTGTGAGGGAGAAGCAGAAAGGCAAAAAGAAAAGCAAAGACAAGGACAGAGGAAAGGAACCGTCTGTGGCGATGAAGCAAGAAGCCATTGAAATGGACAGGAACAATTGGACATACATAGTGCTGGAGGACACCGACAGTGACGGCGATGCTGTGAGGGAGAAGCAGAAAGGCAAAAAGAAAAGCAAAGACAAGGACAGAGGAAACAAGAGGAGGCACATCAGACAGAAGAAAGAAAGCAAGTCGTCTAATGAGGAAGAAGCACCTACAAGGGGTAAAATGGACCAAAAACCCGCCAAGAAAGAAGATGAGGAAGAGGAGAATTACAGAAAGAGAGAGCGACAGCAGGACATTGAAGAGAGAGATGCGTTTGCCGAGCGATTGAAGCAGAAAGACAAAGAGAAGACCCACAACATAACAAAGAGGATTGACAAAAAGGCTTTTGAGGAAGCCCAGAAGAGGCTGACGACGGCTGACAAAGATCAGAAGAATATAATTTCAGAGTTGAGGAAGCGCTCTCGCTGGAAGTATCTAAAAAAGAGAGAGGGAGAGAAGCTGGAAGACCTGGAGGCAGAGATCAATGATGATGAGTACCTTTTCTCTACAGACGAGCTGACAAAGAGGGAGAAAAAGGACTTGGAATACAAACGCACCCTTCGTGACCTGGCTAAGGATTACAAAAAGACCTTTGTCAAGGAACAGGATGAGAGGAAGAACAGATACTATATGCCAGAGATGAAGCGAAGCAAGGAGGTGCCCCAGAGGGAGCTGGAGGAAACTCCCATGGAGCTGGGTGGAGAGCAAGGCCGCTGGGAGGAGGAGAGGCTGAAGATGGGCTCCCTCAGCTTCGGGGCCAAAAGGAAGCGAGAGCAAGGGATGAGGCATGAGCAGGAGAAGTACCAGCTTATACTGGAGGATGAGATGATTGACTTTGTCAGCACTGCCATCACTGTGAAGGGAACTCAAGTGGAAAAGCATCAGGAGGACCCGGCCCCAGAGCTGAACAAACAGTCCATGCAGAAGGTCCGACGCAGCCTGCACATCTTACCCTACAGGGAGGATCTGCTAGCTGCCATCCACAAGCACCAGCTCCTGGTGATTGAGGGGGAGACGGGCTCCGGAAAGACCACCCAGATCCCACAGTACCTCTTGGAAGAGGGCTACACTAAAGGAGGTATGAAGATTGGATGCACGCAGCCTCGCAGAGTGGCAGCCATGTCAGTGGCAGCCAGAGTGGCGCAGGAAATGAGGGTCAAGCTTGGCAATGAGGTGGGTTACAGTATTCGTTTTGAGAACCGCACATCACAAACAACAGTGCTCAAGTACATGACAGACGGCATGCTGCTCCGAGAGTTTCTCACTGATCCCAACCTGGCCAGCTACAGTGTGATCATCATAGATGAGGTCCATGAGCAAACTCTTCACACAGACATCCTGTTTGGTCTGATTAAGGACATCGCTAGGTCCAGACCA
This sequence comes from Gadopsis marmoratus, assembly GCA_036023855.1. Taxonomy (NCBI): domain Eukaryota; kingdom Metazoa; phylum Chordata; class Actinopteri; order Centrarchiformes; family Percichthyidae; genus Gadopsis; species Gadopsis marmoratus. The sequence continues at coordinate 30,802 of JAVQJF010028878.1, read as the reverse complement.
GACCTGAAGGTGCTGGTGGCGAGCGCCACTCTGGACATTGAGCGATTCTCCTGTTTCTTTGACGACGCGCCTGTCTTCAGGATCCCCGGCAGGAGGTTCCCTGTCGATATCTTCTACACTAAAGCTCCCGAGGCAAATTACCTGGAAGCTTCTGTGGTGACAGTGCTACAGATCCATGTCACCCAGCCTCCTGGAGATGTTCTGCTTTTCCTCACTGGACAGGAGGAGATTGAAGTGTGTTGCAAGATGCTCCAGGAGCGTTGCATGCGGCTTGGGTCTAAGATAGCAGAGCTGCTGGTCCTTCTTATCTATGCCAACCTGCCATCTGACCTGCAGGCAAAGGTCTTCAACCCTACTCCACCTGGAGCTCGTAAGGTGGTGGTGGCTACCAATATAGCAGAGACCTCTCTGACCATAGATGGCATCATCTACGTCATAGACCCAGGTTACTGCAAACAGAAGCGTTACAGTGCCCGCACCGGCATGGAGTCACTCATCGTCGTGCCCTGCTCACGGGCTTCGGCCAACCAGAGAGCGGGCCGTGCAGGCAGAGTGGCTGCTGGGAAATGTTTCAGGCTTTACACAGCCTGGGCCTTTAAACATGAGATGGAAGAAATTACTGTGCCTGAGATTCAGAGGACCAACTTGGGAGCTGCAGTCCTGCTGCTGAAGAGTCTAGGCATCAATGACCTCATTCACTTTGATTTCATTAACCCACCTCATAATGAGACTCTGATCGTAGCGCTGGAGCAGCTCTACGCCCTGGGAGCACTCAACCACCTGGGAGAGCTCACTAAGCTGGGTCGCAGGATGGCTGAGCTTCCGGTGGACCCAATGTTGAGCAAGACGATCCTGGCCTCCGAGCAGTACAAGTGTTCAGCGGAAGTGTTGACGATAGCAGCCATTCTGTCAGTGAACAGCTCTATTTTCTACTGGTCAAAAGACAAGGTGGCGCAAGCCAGAAATGCCAGGATGAACTTTGTAGTGCCAGGAGGAGACCACCTGATGCTGCTTAACGTCTACACACAGCGGGTGGAGAGCGGTTACTCCAGACAGTGGTGCTATGAGAATTTCATCCACTTCTGCTCCATGAGAAGAGCCCGAGAGATCAGGGAGTAGCTGGAGGGTCTGATGGATCTTATTGAGGTGGAGGTGGTCAGCTCCCAGAGAGACAGCATTCCCATTCGCAAGGCGGTGACGGCTGGATATTTCTATCACACGGCATGGCTGAGAACAGGCGGCTACAAGACTGTGAAGAAACAGCAGATGGCCTACATACACCCCAGCAGCTCTCTGTTTGACGGGCTGCCGCGCTGGCTCATCTACCACAACCTGGTCTTCACCACCAAGGAGTTCATGACACAGGTGATTGAGATTGAGCGCGACTGGCTGCTTGAAGTGGCTCCACACTACTACAAGAGCGAAGAGCTGGAGGAGAGCAGAAGCAAGAAGATGCCCCGCAAGCAGGGGAAAACAAAAGAGGAGCTGGGCTGAAGAGAAGACCAAGGCTGAGGGGACGGATGAGCCCTCCCTTAGTCTCTCAGCGCAGGGTAAAAGAAGAAAAAAATGACTTTGAAAGTTTTGCAATATCGTAAAATTAACTCTAAAATAAAAAGATGTAGCCTTCTAAATGTGGTACACCTAATTTTTATACTTAGGCTATTTAATCCCAACTACTGAAGTTCCCAGTTCAAAAGTATAAAATGTTGCAATAGTGTAAAATTAAAGATTGTAAAGTGTGGTTCTAAAAAAATAAAATACAACAACTGTATAAATTTAAAATTATTTCACTATGAATATGTTATTTGGTATTAATAGTAAGTAGCATTACATCATGTGTGCCGATCTAATACTTATATTTACCTAAATGTTGATTGAACGTGGTTGGCATTTGATCAACTTTATTTTAGCTGATACCGATGCATTAAAATATGCCTGGATCGGCCTGAAACTTATTCTATTGCCTATGCCTTGTACTCCAGCAGGGGGCGTTTTTAATTAAGTCATCTATTGCATGCCCTATTGCGCCAGTAAACTATTCAATTATTGTTCTCTTCATTAACACACAATGGAGAATGCTAGATAGCTATCAAGTGGTGTTGAACACAAGAGAGCAGTATGGAAAAAGACAGAAAAGTGGGGATAAATGTAAAGCTGTTGTTGAATGTACTTTGTTAAATGCAGCTGCCTTACAGTAACATTACCACAAGTTGCTGGTCAGTTTGTCAGTCTAGTGAGGTGACATAAAACATCACTCCTACTCAGTTTGCACAAATTAAGTGTTTGTTGTCATCAATTCAAACTAGACCTATCAATCCTCTCCTGTGGCATCACAGAGCAATATTATCCTGTTTACATTCCAATGTCACTGAGGGAAAATGTGCCACCCTGACTTATCTTCTATAACTAGTCATATCCTGTTGCAAATGCACAAAGGATATGTAACTAATATATTCCTATTTTCATTTAATCTCATTCAATGTTCTAAAAATCACAATATATCACTATTAGAAAGAAAATGCATCTTGTTACCTACATCCGGTTGGTAATTAGTCAGCCTCCATAGAAGTATTTGTTTTGAGAAATATCACATTTCCAATTATTCAGAAAAAGATTTTTAAAAGGATCTTTTAATTTCATCCTCACGTCCTATCCTTGTCAACACCTCCCAGACGAGCACACCTTTGTTAATTACCAGAGAAAATTCTACACCACTCTGGAGGGATGATGGATCAAAATATGCATCCTTCATGGCAATTATTCCTTTGTAGCTCATGTAATTAAGTAGGGAAATATAATGTAGTGAATTAATTATGATTAATGGAACAAATGTGAATAGACAGATTAAGTGCAGTGTTTTAATGCTCTCATATTTTAACTTTTTTTGTGAAAGCTGTCATTTTGCAGTTCGAATGTCCTTGCTGCCTCTCACCACACATTAGTCTCTGGAGACCTGAAGGTGACGGAAGAGAGATGGTGCAGTTGACAACCCTGGAAGTGGATTAATTTAATGCTCACATTTTTTGGGTATTTCATAAGTATAGTCCTACATTGTCAGAGTTTAAACAAACAATTCTATGCAATATGATAGCACCTTCTATGCAATATGATAGCACCAGTGGACGGTGCAGATGTTAAGAACCAAGCAGGAATGGGCATACCCCCTTCAATAGAAATGTTTTCTTTGACACTTTCGTTTTCAAAGAGTTCTGTCACCACCGTTATCATCACTGTTACTATTCAGAGATTAGAGCAAGACGTAACGTTTGCAGCGAATGCATCCTTATTCAAATACTTTACATTTTGTGTTGCTTTTACCATTTTTGGTCTATTTAGAAAGCAATATAAGTATGAAAGCTATCACTGCATAACACACAGCTGTTGCTGTTGCGCTATGAAGTGGTCAATGCAAATATTCTGCCAAATAGTGAAACAATGAGGATAGTAATTGCAACAACAGTAATAAATTGAGGTAAAACAACCAAGGTATTTAGCAGCTTAAATTAATTATAAAGAGCAAAGAGCCTCAGGACCACTTAAAATTTAATTTTTATATACTGTATATACAGTCTAAAAAAATAAACAGCCTTTCGGGGGAAGATGTCAATGGAGAAGTGATATTACATTCAAGGTAACAGTACACCTCAAAAGGTGAGCTTTGAAAGCCTCAACTGATGCTGCTGTCCTGCAGAGAGATTGTGGCGTTTGGGTCTAAAACTACATAAGGCAGCTTCAGGGTGAGTTTAAGATTCTCTGGAACATTGACTATAACATTGACTATAAAGTAGCATTTTGGTCCTTAAATAGGCATTTAGACAAGACTACTAGGATCTTCCTAGAAGCCTGACTGACACTGAATTTATATTAGCCAACAAATCTGATAATCATGAAACACAGAACATGTCAGGATCTGGGGTGCAGGCAGTGGAGAAGGATGCAATCGCAGGCAGCGTAGGTAGGTTAAGGGTTTCATTTAAGGTTAACAAAAAGACACCAACAGGTAAGGCTGGGTTATACAGTAAGTCCAGGGCTGGAAACAAAAATGCTAGGAACCTCCATGGGGGCAAAACACAAAAACATGAAACATAGTCCAAAGGGGATCCAAGCTGTGAAGCTGGAAAGTCCAGAGCGGAGACCATGAGTACAGGGCAACCTTTGTAACGGACATTCGACATCGGCTTAAAATTACTAATTTGTTATGGTTAGGGGACCTTCGTCATCATAATTACAACACTAAACATGTGGTTAAGATTAGGGAACGATCGTGGCCATGCTTAAAAAGTCAACCAAGGTTAACTGTCAGCTGAAAACAGAAATGGAGAGCTGTCTCCCACGTGAATGTTGACGCTCTATAATATTAATGGCCATTTACCTCCATTACTCCCGTCAGAACTATGACCGTAGAGTGCTTTTTTACTTGAATAAGTCATTCTGTCTAGTCTATTACAAGTACTGTAACCAATCCCTCTTGGAATAGTCAATGATTGAGATGACACTTACAAACTGGCAAGGTAAATAATGACCTTTAGTTGTGTTATTGGGTACTCAGTTACCACAGTAGGATCCATCACATACACAGACAAAACACCTTCTTTTAAATGGTGCTGCATCTGCCCAACCACTTATTCAGTAATGTCCTTGTGTTGCCAATCTCTACTAGCCAAAGACATGCATCAGTGGTTGTCATTAATGATATTGGAAAATTGACATGTAAACAAACATGTCCATCAATTAAGTTCTTGCAAAGCAGTGACTGAGATCGAGTGGTTAGGCATATCAATTCAAGGGCTAACAAGGCCTGTCAGACTAGTAATGTTTTGCCAAGAAGAAAATTGTTTTGGCGGTTAGATTGAAAGAGAAACAAGCATCCCAGAACAACAAAATTACAACCAAAACTAAATTAGCCTCTACAAACTGTGTCCCACTGATTGTACAGAAAAGGGTCCTTTCTCTTTAATTTCTGCCTTCTGACAGAGTGAATATTGTTCAGAATATTTAAATTTTTTTCTAGGTCCATGTTCATTTAATTATGCATGATATTTAATCAACTTTAAATGATTGCCATATTAATTGTAAAACCTTAAACAAAAATGTGAGATGGACCATCAGATTCGTGACTTATTGGTATGCATCTGTTTGTGCAACGCCTGGTAGCATAAAGACAAAGGTCAAACACTGTCTGGAAGACAATGGCCTTTACTTCAGCATTTCTCTCTCAATCTCTAATGTTGCTCAGCTCTCCAGCAGTCTTTCACATAAAGCGAAGAAAGTTATATGGCCAATTACAAAATGCCTACTCCGGGCCAGCTACTTGTGCCCCTCGACCATGTGTTTGTGCATCCGTGTGCTGTGCGGTTATTGTCGAGCTGTGCGTGTCTATGCCGCAACCTGTCTGACACTCCTCTCATTACTTTGCAAATGCCCTGTCCTACAAATGACAGGCAGACGCATGGGAGTGTGAATTAGAATTCACCTCTAATCATTCTCTAATTCACCTTCTGTCACTCCGGAGGCTCGCTCACGTCACCGTTTCTGCCACATAAGCGCGTTGTAGATGAATGCTGATGTGAGGATTTTGAGCACAAGAAACGCCTCCACACAGACACACACACACACACACCTACACGCACACACAGACACACACACACACACACACACACACACACGCTCAGAGATGCAACCATAGAATGCAGGATCATATTCACTCGAACGGAGTAAACAAATACACTTATGTATTAACCATATGCACAGTCACTGCAGTGACCCATTGCAAAACAAACATCTAGACCAGCATGTGAGTTGCTATTTATCATATTATTATATTTTATTTTATTACATATTAGTCTGTATTAAACTATGAAGTTCCTTCATTTATTTCTCCACAAACATGTTTTATTTCTGTGTTCCCCTCCAACTCCCACAGTCATTTGTGCAGTGACATTTTTCAAGCCAGCGAAGTGGTTTTGCATTTGAAAGCAATTTCAACGCTGTGTGTTCTATATTTAGTGCACTGTGGTGCTGAGAGCTGAGGCAAAGCTAGCATGTATTGTCCACCGAGCATACACGCTATGCAAAAGCATTAGCCAGCTCTGTGGTACTTTAAATTAACACTGGACACGGAGGTGAAATGGCTCTCAGTCTTATCAACACTAATTTCATCCAAGAGCTTTTTCCCCAAAAGGTGTACGTGTATTTCTTTAAGCCTGAGAGAGCTCATTATCGAAATGAAACGTACAATATCTGAATCATTATGCAGGACTCTGTTTGTTTTCTATATTAACATAAAATACAGGGATTACTTCATTAATAAGAGAAGGAAACAATTATCAGGCAACTGCGATGAACTCTAAATTGTCTGAAAGTCATTGAAAATGATTGAGGACAGAAGAGCTGCATATACATTTAACGTTTAGACAACTGTGGCAATGCCTTCTGTTATTTAAAATGGTTTAAAGGGTCAGTTCACCCAAATTGTCACATAGTATGAAAGCAGAGTTTGAAATATGCCTCTGAAATGTCTGTCAACAGTTATCACAGGGACGTCTTCTTTGGTAGAAAGGAGTTCAGATGAAAACTGCTGTCAGTCAGGTCAGGAGATAAGTCCTGAAACAATAAGTTGATTAATCAAGTTGTCAGAATCAGAATCAGAAAATCGGCAACTATTATGATTAATTCAACATTTAAAAGCATTTTTAAAACAAAGTCCATACAGTTTCTCAAATGTGAGGATTTGCTGCTTTTCTCTGTTTTCTATCACTATAAACTGAATATCTTTTTGGTTTTGGACTGTTGGACAAAACATGATATTTGAGCACGTCACCTTGGATTCTGGAAAACTGCGATGGAATTTTCAGAAGAATTATAGACCAAATGATTAATCGAATAATGAAAATAATCAGTAGTTGCCGCCATACTGGAAACTATTCAGAGTAACCGGAACACTGTCTCTGGAAATAAATGCTGCTGTTTCTGTCTGAAAATAAAACCAAAACTTCTTGCATGACCATAAATCACGAGGTAGGTTACTTTTTTTATTTTATTGTTATTTAATTTGGGTGAGCTAAGCCTTTAATATAGAGTTCCACTACAAATTTAAGTGTCAAGCTGTACCTGTAAAACTACAGGCATAAAAATATCTCCTAAAATATTAAAGATATGTAGAACAGACCTAAATAATTCAGTGCCGCTATTTTGTACGGTTTTAATTTTAATGTATTTTGGGCTCATAAACTTAACTATGTAACAAGATAACAAGGTGCTCAAAACAGCTTGTGGTTGTCAGACCATGACAGGAAAATGGTAAATAAATGGAGAAAAGAGTTTGATGAGGAAAAATACTTACGAGACTTGCAAACTATATTAACAAGGGAGTTGCAGCAGTTGTGTGTGTTGAGTTTGTAACTGTGTGTTCGAGAGAGAAAGACAGAGAGACACATTCACAGAAACACACAGATGGGTGTAGGCAGGTTGCCGCAGTAACTGCAAGCTATTAGTCACCAAGGACTAAGGCTGAACTCCATCATTTGTCACCTTGATGCTAAACAGTGAGGTAAACACAGAGCCAGGATGTGCTCTAGTAGGCATCATCACTAAGATTACAGTACATTCTTGGTTTAGAGGGACGGCACTATAATTACAATGCGAAAAGACGTTTCCATTTCATCTGCCGTGAGCCTGAAAGAGACGCGCAGATTGAACGGAGATACTTCCTCCAAGGGCAGAGCAAAAGTTTTATTGCTTGTCTCATTCAAATGAGTCAACACCAGCTTTAACAGTAACCAACCTCAGATTTGCCTTCCCCTCTGTGTGCAACTTACATCACAGTTGACAGTGCGTGGAATTAACTCATGGCATAATCGGAATAGCTGCATCCGTCTATTCAACTACCAATCAACCAAATCACAGTGGAACTTAAATAAACTCATGTGAGGCAGCACACGTTTGTAAGGTGACAACCTTGATGTACTGTTTAACAATCAGGTTTTACACCTGCTAACGTCTACCAAACATGGGCCAAAACCAAGTATATATTTTTAACACTTGCAGGGTTCTTACTCTTTGGACTGCTGTGCACCGTGTCGACTGGCAGTGCTGATCTTATTGTTAGCCGTGATCAGGTGACAGGACAGAGCAGTGCCAGTTAGCTCAGGGACTGGCTTGAAGCCTGCTTTAACCTTCTGAAATTACAGTGGAAAGATTACCGGCTTCCTGTGTGAATTTCAATATGTTGAATGGTAAAAGAACAGCTCCACATAGGCATTGTGAGAGTGAAACTTTCAGTTCGATAAAGCCTCATTTGAATGCCTGTAAAATATCTGCCAGTAGCGTGCAAAATGCCACTCTCTCACTTATTTGCAGTTGTGCTCATTTTTAACTAATGCTCTTCGTGGCCAGTCCCACCTCAAACACATGAACTATACTCAGGACTCAAGCGTACATGGGAAGTATGCTTGTTTTGTTGTCGCATCTATGTGAATTTTGCCTGAATACTGAAAAATGTTTAACATTAACATCTTCCCGCCTGCTGCCAACTAAATGAAAAACACTACATGTAAAAAGTGTCCTACGGGTCAAAGGGAATATTTTAAGCATCTTAAAGCAGCGCGGGAGGAAATTTTAGTGAGATTATTATTTTTTTACTTCAGCCATTGCGAATGCTGCTGCTGTTGATAGCTGACAGGGCTGTTGCCAAAAATTCATCTGCTCTGAAATATTGTGTGGGAGTCCATACAGATGACATATATTGCATTATATTCCAGTCAGGGAAGGGTGAAATGCTGTAGAACTTTTTATTAGTGGCAAAAATAGAGCACAAGAAAACGTGTAAAAGCAAAGTAACATGTATGACTTGTCTGATCACCATCCATTTCATATATTAACAAAACAGTGGTGCACTTCTCATTTAACTGAAGATAAAACCATGACTGAACCCAAGGCGTCATCCACCCAAGGAAATGAGCGTGTCCACTAGGTTTCCCTTTGTGGATGAAAATTGCTGGCTGGAGGTTGAGAAATGCAAGGATGAAGCACTTTTGTGAAGTGAGGAAAAAGGACTGCAGGTGGGCTTTGTCCCTTTGACAACATCTCGCCCATGTCTGAAGTGAAAAATGCAACACTTCACCAAAACCACAAAATATTCTTGCCACAAACACAAAAGAGTGCCCTGAAAATGGATGCAGGGCGCCGCCTTGAGTTTTTCAAACGCGAGTAACATGTTCATATGCACTCTCTCTCCTTGCTGTAAATGTAAAAATGAAAAAAGCACTGGTGCTGGGTGAAAAGATGTTACACAGCCTCAGACAGGAAATAGATCCAGCCAAGCAGACAGACTGGTCAAAAGATGAGCAAAGCCACTTATGCTGAAAAAGTTACAAAGTTCAAGAGAACAGGAGATAAAACTAGTTTTCAACAAAATCTGTAATCTCCAAAGCAACTTTGATTACTCGCCCCTCAAACAGAATACAAAGCTTGTTTTGTGCCTGTGATATGACACGACGTGCACAAAAATGAATGAAATGTAGCAGGGTAAATGATGGTGTTAGACACACTTGACTGTTTTTATATGAGGAGAAATAAGGGGTAAGTTATTCCCTCAGAAGCTGAGTATGCTGTAACAGAAAGAAGAGGAGGAAGTTAATTGGCTGTCTCCTGGCCAACTGGGATCTCTATTCACTTTAACATGCAAAAGAACCACTAATTATAGGACACAATGCACCGCTATCTCCTGGCTCACTGCAAACTTTGGAGGTCAGACAATCAGATGCTCCCTGTAAAATCAAAGTACAACACATCATGGAGGAGAGGCTGTAATAAGCCTTCACTCGTCAATGACATGAAAGCCTGGGTGTTTGAAAATATGCTGAGTGAGACTCTGAAACAGAAAGATAGCAGACCCGTCTCCTAAAAATGTCATTCAGTGTACAACTAATCTGCACTAGCAAATAACCTTTTTAGCAAATGCAAAGCCATCCAGGTTACGTTTTCGATAGATATGTCGCTCCACCTCTTTGGTCCAGAGTGAAATGTCAAGTCAAGCCAAATTTATTTATATAGCCCAAGCAACATCATAAATCACCGTCTTTCATTCATGGTCGCCAGAAAATGAAACTGACTGACTTTGGTGACTGACTTTTCCAATAGCGCCACCATGGAGTTCACATCTGCACCAAAGTTAAGAGATGTCCTGGCATGGCTCACCCTACTGCAGACAGAGAGTGTTTTTGCAGCATCACTGTGGGTTATATAATATCCTACTATTAAAGATATATCACATTAGAATGCAGTGTAACTGAATAGTAACCCATGTCATGATCTCTCCCCATATTTGACCGCCTGTTACCATGGGCCCAAAGTTCCCTGCTGAGCTAACTGAGCTTTCTCCATTGGTACATCCCAATTTCCTTAATTGCATCCACGTTTTCCTCACTTATTTTCCTTGCATCTCTCCTTCCGTCTTCAGTGGGAGGGACTAAGATGCACAAAGAGATCTCAAGGAACATTATAGTATTATAATATAATATTATTTACAGAGACCCAACAATTCCCACCCTGAGCAAGCACTTGGATGACAGTGGCAAGGAAAAACTCCCCGTTAACAGGCAGAACCCTCGAGCGGAACCAGAACCAGAACCAGGCTCTGGGTGGACGTTCATCTGCCTCAACCGGGTGGGACGATTTTTTTTCTTTGACGATTTTGAATGTTTGCTCTTAAATTTAACGAGGAAGAGGAAAATCTTTCGAATGACTGAAAAAAGTTGTTCATAATTTCTTTTATTATTTCACAAACAGAACCACTATTTTTAACTAGATGGTGAATCAGAAAACAAAATCCGAGTATTACAGTTGCTTCAATATTTGTCCCAATATAAAACTGCAGTGTTGTGATCAGTCTGATCAACTGCAGCGTCCAACCCCGAACAGATTTCCAATAAAGGGGTGCATCATCCCGCAAAAGGCGTCCACAGGGGAAAACTTACGTGATGCTACTGAATGCTCCGAAAAAATCTAGTAAGTGGTCCTTGAGTTAAGGTTGTTTGTTTTATGCTTTTTTTTGTCAAACTACTATTTCCAAGGTCAAACATGAAAGTCTGTATTCATATTTAACACCCATTGATATACATTCATACATGAGCAAACTGCTTTAACTAGAAATTAGTTGTAACTTTTCTGACAAAGTTCAGGAATAAAACCGTCCCCTCTGAATCTTTGGAAGTAATGGATGATGTCGCCATTTCACAATTAGCTGTAAAAGAGTTGGTGCTATTTTATCTTCACCAAAGTCCAGAAGCGAAGAGTCTTCACAGAGAAAGGTCACGGTTTCACTCTTGACCTCTGTTAATCGCAGACTTCCTAATGATCAGAACTAAAGCTATGAGTCAGTGTCTGTTTGAAGACACTGACTCATGGCTCTCGTTGCTGGCTCTGTAATTTGGCAATTATGAATCTGAATGAATCTATTAGTAGAACCAATACGACAGAAACATTTTGCATATGAGACCATGAGGAGCTGTCACTCAAGAGACGGTAGAAAAGACTAATCGATCGGGTGAACTGTGAGTATTTATTTCCAATGCGCAGTTGAACTTTTCTCATGTTGAATCCACTCTTGAATTCCCAATTTTTGTCCATTGTTGCTCATTCAGTTTGTCAGATCAATCCTGCTTTGAGGTATTTACAGTATGACACATTACGTAACCAACTTTAGCTGGAAATGTTATGGAATGAGAATCAAATTTGATGCATAATTATGTATAATTTATAAACTGCTATGATATTCACTTTGATACCCCCAGTCACTCTGCAACATACTGCAAACTACTAAAAATGTTTGTGCCCACACACACACACACACACACACACACACACACACACAGAGTTATGTATACCATACTTATAACTGGAACAAGCCTTTAAAGTGTTAATTTTTTCATATTTCTTTGTTATTAGCTTATTAGCTTATTAATATTATTAAGTAGTCTGGTACAAAAATCATATAATGTAGATGCAATTTTTAATATTTGAATTTAAAACTCAATTAAACTTGAGTCTCTGTGAAAGACGACGTCAAAGCTGTGTCCGAAACTGGGAGACCTGAGCAGATAGAGGGATGTAGATATTGAGTCTATTGTCTGTTCCGCTCTCTGGAGTGGAAGGTGGTGGTAATGCACCAAATGGATGCAAACTGCCGTAAAACTAGATAAAGAAGAAGAATCCATTCAACGTGTTTATTCTATACTACATACAGTTCGTATACAAAAAACCTAAATATATGACCATTTTATGCTGACAGGAAGTGATGCAATGCGTGCAACGTCAAACATCAAGCAAACTGCAACTTTGGAATTTCACTGCCATCTTAAACGTATGCATTGGGGATGAACAGTGTGAACCAACGTCGCACATTTGTTGTATTTAGGATGCATACTGTCTGATTCGAGTATACTTCAGTTTGTCACTTTTCCAATGTGAACACACTACATTCTCCAAACCTGCTTGAGACTAGTTTGTAGTATTCACTCACACTGGAGCTAGATAAAATTAATGCAGTCTAATACACCAGTCTTGCAATAAGTCCTTCATGAGGGTTATAATGTTCAGCTTCTGCTTGGACCTGTTTTAGAGAGGTGCTGATTTGAGTAACTTTATGGTTACATTGGAGACTGTGGTTTGTGGAGCTGTTAAATTACGCTGCATCATACTGAGATGTGTTTCTAATAGCATGTCCAAGCCACTTATATGAATGAGGTTAGAGTAAATAATTGAAACACCTCTCAGTTAGTGCAACAGCACAAAAAACTACACTTTCCAAAATGATGGCAGAGTAGTATCAATACTGCTTTAAAATTATTATTAGAACTTTCATGAATTTAGGATTTAATTCTCTGGTACAGTCAAGTTATACATGGATTTAACACGTGTTTAGTAGACCTTCCTCACACATGTCCCTCCTTTAGTCACCTAGATACTGTGCATTGTCCATTGATAGATTGTCCAATGAGGACACAATGGAGACCGCCACCTTTTGGCTCAGCTTCCAGACGGGACCATAATGTTGCAGGCCGGTGTGGTTTATCCCCAGCTGAAATGCATAGGATATCACCACGCAGCCTATGGAAAAGAGCCATACATATTAGCTGTGCGCCTTTGGAGTGTAACTGCTTTGTCTCATTTATTTTGATCATTGGACTCCTCAGTTCAGCCTAGTATTTTTGTTCGGACTGTGGAGCCAATCTGACCTCTGACCCCTCGCATCACTCGCTCTGCAGCAAAGGTGTAGTGTGAGCTGGCACGAGGTTTGGTCCCTTGCTTGCTCTCAGGAAAAATTACAGTCTTCAGCCACCTGAGTCTGCCTCAAATGTCAGCAATTCACTGGCTCATGGAACAGGTGGGGGAGTGCAGGGTTGAATGTCAAGTAATGCTTTTTAAACTAATTGCCTTCGGTGTCGTTGGAGAAGGCACCGCGGGCTGGGGCTGATTAGAAAAGGTAGCTTCACGAAGCTGGCCACCTGATGAGCAGATGGGTGTTGTGGCACTCTAATAGAAAAACCTCTGAGCGGCTTAACAAGAAGGTTGCTGTGGGCTGACCATGGTGCTCAGTTTGTGTTACAGCACATTCAGTTTGATAGCGGATTTTAGTAATATTCAGGTATTTCTACAGGAGGTCATTTGTGTCATGCCTTCTGCAGCTTGCCCACTTGACTTCACTGGCAATGTAGATTTATTTGTACCAAAACAAATGTAATGTTTTTCATCTGATACGTGAATAAAAAGGGAGGGAGTGGGCTGTATACTGGAGCAAGAAGTACGCATTTCCAGCAGTGGATTTACAGCAGAAGGACAGCACGTGTGGGATAAACCCAAACTAAACTGCAATGTTTTCATTGTAATAAAGGAACATGTCAACCAGTGTGGCTCATGTGTGTGACAACAGTGCATGTCAATGGCACAGAGGAGTACGCTATATCAGGTTCTGGTTACACGGAAAAAGAAAGTGTGTGTTTTTTACTATTAAGAGACCTTTGTTATGTCAAGTTTAATTTTGTATTTAAAAAGTACAATTTTGCTTAAAATGTAATTTTTTAAGCAAAATGTCTCTTATTTTAATGTCTTTTGTAGTTATTTGGTTATTAATCTATGGATTACTCTCATCTGAGTCAAATTATTTCTCCAGTGTGCCACAGGACAGAACAGTAAGCGCTAACATTAGACAGAGGTAAGAACAAAGTTGACAGAATCCAGTACAGGATGTCACACAAGGAGACACATTTGGGGAAACAAGGACAGGACACATGGTCCATGCAACATAAAGGCAATCTAGATCAGAGAAAAGACATATTTTAAGACATAATATGGACTTGAAACATCTCTGTCGTTAATTGTGTTTTTCCACAGTGCAACGTGGTGACTATTAGAAATAGAACAGAAAAAAGATTTGGGTCATTAGGTCATTACTCAAGATTGTAGCTGACTGAAGCTCCATTTTATAAAATGGTGATTTCACACATGAAAGACAGCTAATGTTTAATAATTGTCTGACAGAACAATGCACCTTTTGACAGTTTAAATGTCAGTTCTTTCCATCTGTATTTGCACAGTTTTTGATTACTTATCTACTGTCTTGAATATATCTTGTATGTATTATTACAAGCCTGAGGGCATAATTCTAGCACAGGAGGAGATATGTTTAACTTTTTTTTTAGCAAAGGCTGACACAGTTAGCAGCATTCACAGAATTTTGTGAGACCTGAAAAGCAGGACACAGATTACAGAACAGAACAAGTGTTTTAGTGGAGTAAAAATGCATTTAACAGCTACATTAATAGACCGCCCCCTCCTGGTTTATGTAATTTCTCTGCTTCTCCAGAAAGGGAGTCATGTACCCGTGACTTGTTATATGCATACAGCACAGAGAGGCAGGCACTCATCACATGTGGCAAAAACATTCTTTTCCTTTTTTGAGATTTAACTCGAGGGCCTTGTCTGCAATTGCTTCAATCACAGGGTTTTACACCTTCTTTGGATCATCACTTTGCACCCTGAGTTTTGTTCATGATAAGTCAGTGGTGCTTCAGCTGCCCAGGGGAGTCTTGATATCTTACCATCAGACGACTGCTTGGACAGCAAAGGTCTCACTATAAATGTACCTAGAATGGGTCATTTTCATTTCTAATTTCCTTCAAAGTTATTTTATGATGAAGTTTTATTTTGTAAATCATTTGTAAGTTGTCACTCAGCCAGAACAACTAGAGGCACTCGACTGACACTTCACCATGCTGAGTCCAGCTGTTTATATGCAACCTCACCCACACATCCAGCGCAAAGCAGAGTTTTAAGATTAAATATCTACAGATTTCTTCTCTGGATTTTGTTTTTAACAGTACATAGAATTATTTAAAACATCTCTGATGAAATGATAAGATATCATATCTAAAATATTATGATAATACAGTATCCACCTAATGTATGACTAATAAATATAGTTAAAAAATGTGTATCCACAATCACAACAACCCAAAGAGCCCTAGGCAATGAAATCAAATCAAAACATGAAAACAGCACTTGTAATTTATGTAAATGAAAATAAACACGTCATATTCCATCATGGCACATTGACAGACAGTTGCATTTTCGTTAGTCCTTTAAACATACATCAACGTCTATATTGCACTTCTTGATATGAATCAACATGAGTATCTAAAACACCTTTTAAATGGCATACATGGCGGGTACTTTTCTCATTACTCTTTATGTAAAGTTTGAAAACATCGTTACGTACATTACGGACATTTTCTACAATAACATAAATCAATCAATTATATTTCTGAGAACACATACCTCATATTTGCAAATGATAAACCTCCACTTGGGCCTATACTCTATGACTAATTAGACAGTGACAAAAGTGCAGAACTGCATTCTGTTGTGGTCTCTCATGTAGATCTGAAATGAATACCAATTTAGGCCATGGCATGCAAATTCAAACCGCACTGAAGTACAATAGATTGCTTTCTCATCTGGCCATCTTCATCTCAATAGGGGAAATGATTTATTTTTGTGCAAATAAATTCATTCACTGAGAGCTTAATTAACTAGTGATTCATGATTTGGGTTAAGCCCAGCTCTCTCATTTTCTAAGACAACATTGATTCTTTCTTCCTTTTTCAAATAGCCCTCCCTTTTCACTCAACTGATTAGTTTTGTGCACATCTGACTCATGATTTCCTGTCTTGACTGAATACAGAAATCATAAATACGGAGAGAAAATTAAGCATTCCCTCAACCGTACTAATCACAGGAAGTACACATCAGTACAAGGTGCAGTCCTGTCTAAAGCAAGCTGCAATGCACACACACACATACACACAAAAACAGGAATTCTTCTCACCAGAAGACGCTGCCTTGCCGTTGTCCTGTATCTGTGTCTCTTAACCAGTGCTGTGAGTGCCTAAACATAACCATAAAAAGACCAGACATTTTGGCAGAAAACCAAGGATACGTACCACAGAATACATAAATACACTGAAATACAATATTTTACTGAGTCATTCAGTATCAGCTTTTTTTTTGCCACTTGCCAGATATGTTAACTAATAACATTTCCTCATTATGTTAATAAAAATGTAATCCGGGGCAACATTGCTCTTTCTTTTAAACATATTTGCTGTTGCAATTTAGTTGTAATGAACAGAATTTCTAGGACACAGAGTTGGGCAGGGAAAACCTAAATACTGAATTGGAGAAAGAAAGGAAAAAACTGGGACAGCCCTACCTAAGCACTGCTACATACTGAAGTATGTTTTAGCTGTGTCTCCAGCCATCGAGAGGTATTCATTAACCCCTCTGGTTGCAGAGGATGCCAGAAATCTCTTCTAGCTTGGTGCTTTTGGGAGGAACAGTGATTGAGGCACACGCACAGCTTCACCATCTGGAAGGGCTCTTCAGTCAGGCAAACAGGATCTCCCAAAAGACATACCTCTCCCCTGCTGCTGCAGACCTTGAACCACTTCGACATGTCTTTGTTGGGGGATGATATTCCTCTGCACTGAAGGCAATAGCCATCCTGCATAACAACTTGCAATATAATGAAGACACTGAGCTTGCCCAGAGGCTGGTGCTCCTGGTCCAGACGTCGATTCCCAGAGTGTGCGGTAACAGCCGAGCACAGTAGCTGATGGTTGTGAGAGACCTCCAACAACTTCTACTCACCAGCTGGTGAAGTGTCAAGGCAGCACCAAGGCTCTGAAGTCGTTAATCCCTCCACCGTTCACATCCTCACCTGCCAACGTTCAATCTGCACCTCTCAACAATATACAATCTGCTCTCCGAAACAAAGACTCTAACAACCAAACCTGTGTCCAAAAATACAACTTTTCCCCCAATCTGTTAGACACAAACACACTAGTGTAACCTAGAGTTTAATATTGCAGGAGCCATAGCAAGCCTGTGGTACATGTTTTAAATTTCTGACACATTCAGTTCTATCACAGCTCAAATGTGACCTCGCCAGTCTGTGATTTCTTTAACAACTGTGAAGAATGTTGATACCAGCAAGGTTAGCTGAAGCTACCAGAGACTGACTCAACTAAAATGCTTAAACATTCCAGCAAAATTATATCTCTGATACCAAAATGAGGAGTGGTTGTACATCTTATGAACAACAATGAACCTTTAGCAACTGGGATGAGAACATTTAGATAAGTGTTGCAGAAGAGTTACTGTACAGTATACCTGTGTGTGTATATGTACATATATATGTACATATACACACACAGGTATACTGTGTATAGTAAAAGAGAGTGTCAAAGGGTAGCCTGTTTCTTGACATATTTTCAGGATTAGAGCTTTAAATGTGACAATTATTTTGTTCCATAATTCCATTAGATAAATCATGACTGCAGTGTGTGTTGGTTATCTGTATGGAGTAATGTTTTAGGGGGCATTGAAGTTAAAGTGGCATGCAGTTGGCAATATATACTGTAGATATCTCATCAAGAGATAAGGGATCAGCATATCTGCACTCCAAATATTCTAAATTCATAAACTGTTACGTGTTCAGTGCTTGAGACAAGCTCACGACTATCTTCTATTGCTTAAAATAATGTGCCACAATGACAGGGGAGGAATTTTATCACCTTGTAAGATGTGTACTGAATATTTTCAGACACTGCAGGGCTCTTTCTCGCAAACTTAAAATTGGGACATATGTCTTCCAGAGAGAAAGTTTTGGTGGTGCAAGCAAACAGCTTTCCGTTTAAAAAAAAGTTAAAACATGTAAAGGAAAACAAAAACCCGTAGCAAAGTTATACAGTAGTACAACTGCTAGATTAGTTTGCTGAAGTGACTGACAGCAAGTCACAAGGGGACCTAATTTACCGGGGAAAGATTTTACTATGCCCTGGGCTGTATTGGACATTGTGTGCAATACAAACTCTGGGCCCTTTTTGAAGCAAATGTCTGAGTTCTCCAGTCACTCAAATTATTAACAATGCTATGCTAATGCTAGCTTGACTGTGAAACAGGAAGGATTATACAGTATGTGTAATCTCTGTTTCAGTGCCGACCTCTGTCTCATCATTCTGCAATGTGATTGACAATAAATCAAAGTGGACACACAGCCCGAGCCCGAGTCCCGCACATGCCTACGGTCAAAATGTGTTTATTGTTTGCATTTACAAATGGATTTTTAGACAAACTAGTAGGTAAATATGACGCAGGTCGATCTGGAGGTCCCAGATGGCAATCGTCCTCTCGTACTGGACAGAGCATAAATGTTCTGTCCTACAGTGGTTGAAAGAAAAACATGTGCAAGTGTTGCAGGAAAATGGAAACTATATTTTTACATGTAATACTTCAACAGTAGAACATAAGTAAAAAAAATAAATAAAAGTTTTTGAAGATAGGAAAACTCACACTTCTAGGGAACACACAGTTCCAATTGGCTGATGAGCTAAATCTGAAATGGCTTCAAGCACTTGGATTTTAAGGGGCAACTGCACAGATTAAAAAACAAACAAATTCGTTGATGCTATTAGAAGGAGAACCATTTTTGCAACACCTTAGTAGAAGATGCATGTTTTGTACAAATTTTAAATCACTTCCGACTAAATGAGTGAGAACTCCATATTCTAAACTCATATGGCCTCTTAATCACGCTCTGCTGGCGAGTGTGGTAGCATAATTTCCTCTTCTGGATGAGGTTCGTGGACAGCCGATACTGTCCAGGCCAAAGCAATCTGCATATTGGAACGCATGGGAAAAGGGTGATTGGATTACCATTTGGCTACCGAAGAAAATTTCTTCATAACAAATAGTGTAATATAGATCAACCACATCTGGGTACAATCTAGATAAATACCTGTCGCATGAAAAGCCAAATGGAGTTGTAATCCATCTGATTGGCTATAAAAGATGTATGATTCCTCAAAAATGGTCTTTGGCAGCAGATTTTCTAATCCCCAGACCGTGAATTATACTCCAAATTGCTTCATAGTGTTAGCGAATACGCACTCTCTTTACTCTGAGACAAAGTCATTTGTTTAATGAATTGTTTATAAATGGATGATCGCCCCAGCTCAAAAATAAGATGCAAGGAGAGGCGATCATTTATTTGGTGTGCCACATTTCTGAGATTACAAAGCATGTCTGCGCTGTGACAGCACTGCAAGTCTTTTTACACACTGTGCCACTGCAAATAACAGCATCAAGTAACAACATGCTAACATTACCTTCTACAGGCAGAATGTGGAAGAGAATCTGGATTAAATGGCAGTCCAGCTAATGAGAGCTCATTATCAAATATAATTATTATGGAACAAAAATGTTCGTTAAGTGTACCAATTAATTATTCCAATGCTTTATTCTGTTTAGACTATGAATAAATCACTATATTTATAGAATGACTATTCTGAACTGTAATTTGTTTGTTTTGTCTTCTTTTTCCATCATTATACAAATTGTGGCACATGTATTAATCCAGCGTACCATGCTAAAAACAATACCGGTACTTGGCCTGACCGAAGATGGATTTTTGAGGATGATACCGATATCAGTGTTTGAGAGTGTAAGAAATACGATGATTATATACATAGATAAATATACATATAGATAGATGCACCGATCAGTCATAACTTTGTGACCACTGATAGGTGAAGTGAAGAATATTGATTATCTCGTTACAATGGCACCTGTTTTGTCTTCGAAGTTGAAGCAGGAGAAATGGCAAGTGTCAGGATGTGAGCGACTTTGACAAGGGCCAAATCGGCAAGGGCGTCATGGGCGTCAAATAACTTTCATTCGAGTCCTGTCAAACACAACTGTAGATTTGTGGAGGCACTAATATAAACCTATATTGTGCATTTGGACTGCACTCTCTCCTCTCAGCCATTGAACTGGATGAATGAAATTAAGTAGAAGGAGGAGAACTACATAATACTCGCAAGAAATTGCTCTAATTGACTAATAAATAATAAGAAACTCATTAACATAAATGTGTTGCGAAGATAGATTCACTAGGGGGAAAATATTGCTGAGGTAAGATGCTACATGTCCACAACACACTTTTGTTTGCTTTTACAAAGTTTTACTGCCTATCAAAAAGGTGCCAAGGAGGCCAAAGTACCCATCGTGAATCTCCTTCTAAGCATGAACAAATGCCCCTATTACAATCTGGAGCCAAATCCATTTAACTGCATTGCTGTAAGAAAGTTTGTACACCTAAATATTGAACAATGAATTAACTTTACTGGTTTGGAGTTAGATAAATATACCTGCATTTGTATTTTTTCTTCTTTTTTTTAAACTTGATATTTGACTATTGAGAGCAGTTATACATTTCCAATGACGTTTTATTAG
The DNA here is from genome assembly GCA_036023855.1 of Gadopsis marmoratus. NCBI lineage: Eukaryota > Metazoa > Chordata > Actinopteri > Centrarchiformes > Percichthyidae > Gadopsis > Gadopsis marmoratus. The sequence continues at coordinate 9,952 of JAVQJF010028878.1, read as the reverse complement.
GTGTTCAGCCAAACACCCATACATTTTAAAATAAATTTTAAATTTACTCGTATTATGTATATTTTACATATGCATTCTGGTTGCTCTGAATAATATTATAGAACAGGACTACAACAAAATCAAACAGACACACTCATCCTCTGAACCGTGATACTGAGACACTGCAGTGGGCAACAAGTACGTACAGCTGGGTTGATTGTTGGGTAGTAGATTAATTGAGTCCCTGGCGTAATTACTCAGACAGGACAGCGGGCAGACACAGATCCTCAGCATCTCTGATTATGTGGTGTTTGTGCTGTGAAAGGGGTCATTAGTCACTCTCACCACGGCAGCTGGACATCTTCCCAAAATACTTTGTGTGTGTATGTGTGTACGCCAGTGTGGGAAAGAGATAGAAATGAGAAAAGGAAACAGGAACATTGAGATAACACTGGGAGGTATATACAAAAAAGTAGCTGGAAGATACACCATCCCAAATCGAGACTTTCACAGCTGAGGGGAGTTATAGTTTCGAATTTAAAGACACGCAAGACAATGAAAAATAAATATCTATGTTAAGTTTATTGTTTTGGGGTTTTTTGGCATATAGTGTATCAATCTTTTTTCCTTCTGCGTTCTTCGTCACCTCACTTTAAAATATCATTTGAATGTTTATATTAAGCCATGTTTGCCATGGCTGTCGTTTATTTTTTATTGCTACAGCCCCAAAGTCCTGCCTCTGTTCTCCCTTGGCACGCTGCCCTAGACAGACTTGGCATGGTCCTATCCAATTTGGTGTTTTGCTATGATAGATATGTTTGCTTTTCTTGCTGCTGACAGAGCGCCCCTCACTTCAAAATAAATGCACAAAAACAAGTGAACTTTTTTTACCCTCAAGTTAGTTGTGAAGTTAAAGAGTAGGTTCAACCAGGATGATCGCCTTGTCTCAGCAGTCCTCGCACACAGTTTCAGTTTCTCCATCAACAAGTCCTCCAAATCAAATGACAAAATCCATTGCTTGTCCATGCCGTGTAGAGCAACACATAGAAGTGTTTTCTGATCTGGCGCCTCTATTGGCAGGAAAGCATCATTTGTTTCTGCCTTCCAAAGCCATCACAAATCACTGTTGAAAAATAAATCTGTTTTATGATATGACAACACTATGCTTAAGGTTTGGATAGGTTATGGCACAAAAACGACTTAGTTAGGTCATTTCTATGGTAACTGCTTTAGCAATGAAAATATTAATAAACTGGCAATGGATATCAATGATTGACAGCTTATAAAACGCAAAAAATTCAGGTTTTCCCTTCATGAAAGGTGTATTTAAGGGTTTTACATGGGATCATTCACAACACAACTATGGGTTTCAAATATTTAGTAATATTCTTGTATTGGCTGTTGACCAATGATGAGTAGATCAGACCATCATGTAACTCAGACATGATTAGAATAAGGCATATGTACATATGTGACTTGAACACATAAGGATCTGCATGAAAATTACTGAATATTTCAGACACATGGTTCAACACGTGCGCTTTGTTATTTATGTGCTATTTATTTCACATTACATCATCTGTTATTACATATATTTATGTTTTAGCCTACAAAGGCAGATATGTGGATGTCTTTATAAGTAAAGTCCATTACCATTAACATCATTGACATCTCAAATAATTTTTTTTGCCAATTTACAAGAAGTTGTTCTCAAAGCTTAATTAAAGATTGATTTCACCATCATTCAAGTCATTCCTTAATTAATTATTATAATGGAATTATTCATCCTGCAGCAAAAAGAACATTTTAATTTTCTTGCACAATAACCTTGGTATGAATCCCTGAACAGTAAATTAATTAACCCATGGCTTGAGTACTCTTCACATTTTTAATAACTCTTATCAGCAACTGAAAACAGCCCGAATTTAATTTTGCGTGTGTCATTAACTAACATGGAAACACTGTGTTTGTACCACTCAACTTCATCTCGTAAGTACAGAGTGATCAATGTCCAGAGCAAAAACAAAGAACAGAAGAGAATAAAGGGAAATACAATTAATTTACCGCAGAGAAATTGAACGTTTAATTTTCCATACCATCTGATAATCAGTGTACAACATTATAAATATATGAGAATATAGTTCTCACAGAATAAGTACCAAATACAGTTTCTAAGGCATATGAGTTCATACAGGGCCGGGTTTGATTACATTTTGTTTTTCAGCACGTTTGCGTTTCATGTAACATGCTTAAATTATAGCATGACAATGTTAGCATTAACATCAAGGCACAGCTGCTGTAGATGAAGCTGATGTTGAGCTACATGGAACAACATTTTATTTTGTGCTATATAATTAGTCTCATGGGGTCGTCAGAATGTCAATGGACTATAAGTCTTGTTAGATAAGAAACAGTAACAGGTCTGTTAGGAAATTAGACTTCTGGGCAATTAACCATCGTGGCTTTCATGGTCTGTGACTGTGACATGTGCTTAATTTTAATTCCAACCATTACCTGAAACCTGTCACGAGTTATTCTGCATTACTTTACCACATGTAGGTAGAGACAAAAAAAACTGTTCAGCAAAAAGTACATTGACAAGTGCTAAAGTAAGGTTGATAAACGGATCAAAACTGAAAGACAAAAGGCATTATTTGAGATATTTTGCTACTCATTTCTTCATCTGCACAACTCAGAGTAAGCAAACAATGAAGACGTTGTTGTTTTAATTATACTATTCCCCAAAATGACTCTAAACTGTATCACACTGACAGGATTTTGTTCAGATTAAATGTAAGAAATACTGGTGTGTAATATTATGTTAATTAATATGTGGAATCTACTAACCACTGAGTCCTTTAACGTTAGCAAAGGTTTAGGGGAAGCATGGGTGTATACAGTAAGTGGTATAAGTATGAAAGAGGTGTTGTTTAAGACACCCGCCAAATCCACTTGTGTGTGTTATCCATACATGGGCATATATGATTTCTGTCCTTGCTCCAGCAGAGTACATAGCTAGAAGAAATCCATTATTCATACTGTTTGAGGATGCAAGAACATCTCTCTGTTGTTTTGTTTTTCATTTGCTTTATAATCAGGAACACATGTTTGTGTGCAGCACTGTGTTCAATGACCCAGGCACGTCACATCTTGCTGGATTGGAGAAGAAGAATTGACTTCTCTCTTGTCATGTTCTCATTTAATGGAGTAAACCGAATGCAAAGACTCAAGTTAGCCTATTCTGTCTGGTGTGGTAAATGGTGGGGCTTGATTTGGTCATTGGACATAGAGTGTGTGGTTACGAGCGAAGTGTACTTGGGAGAAAATTGTACAAAGTAACAGCAGAAGTAGATTTATATATAGTGCAAAGCCAGTAAAAAAAAAAATGAAAGTCTGGTCAGTCAGATTCATTTGCTGTTAGCATGAGGCCACAGTCGATCACCCAACCACACTGGACGTCTCAGCCCAAAAACCATAACCTCAGCACAGTTTTCTTAATCAGTCAACTGGCTAGCCAGTCAGCACTGAGCCACAGCTCTGTCTACTACCTGTCATCTCAGCCAGACCACTTCTGCCTAACAACCCGAGGGGAACGATGGCTGCCCCCTTCATCACTGACACTGTCCAGTACAACGAGGCAAAGAGGGATTTGAACTGATGGAAGAAACAAGCACTAACCCTCAGCTCAGATGAGCAGGTTTGTTGATGCGCTCTGCTTTTTAAAATAATTCATCTTTTTTATTTTACTGTGTACATTGGGAGGCTGTACACAGTATATTGGACTTTGTTCGGTATGTATTGTACGTTGCATGAGTCCCTTAATTCCTTCAATGCTGAGTGGCAGTCATTTAGTTCATTGCAACAAGCTGAATGCAGACCTGTGTGAAACATCAGTCATCATTTGAACGAATAGTGTTTGTTTGAAACAGGCACCCCGTGCAAACTGGGGGCTTTTCATCACGTTTGTAATTAGAATGATTCTGCACCGTGGCGCTTTGTACACAGACCTGAAAATGAGTTCTGAACACTACTTTTGTGGCATTTGCAAGTTCAAAAGAGGGGGTTTCATATTCAGATGTACTTTGCATATAATAAACACACCTGGAGTTCAAATCTGATACTGGAATCCAAGGAAGACCAAAGCTTGGACACAACAAAGCTAGGACACAGTTCTGGAGTAAAATGGAGAGAGGCCAGTTGGGCAGTGTTAGTCAGCGATATGGAAAATAACACCAAACATCCAATACCATGCATAGTATGTGGATGTTGTGACTATTTGCTGTGGTTGGTCCTGATCAATATTAACAGTGGTTCACTGTGTGACAATGAAAGGTTTAAATACGGCAGAAAGGCTGGGGAGGGCGAGACAGCCAGGAATGGTGTAATAAGTCACCAAAGAGCACAGCACATAATTAACACGATCTGTAGAACTCCACATTTGACCGCACAGGGAGAAGACGCAGGAACTCAACCAAAATGGTGCATAATGTAATAAAATTAAAAGAAGAACTCATTACAGGGACACTGAAGTCGTTGCTGTGAGAGGTCCAGCAATAACCTGCCTACCTGCAGAACAGCCAGCTTGCTGTGCAACAGCAACATTACAAGATGCCCCACGAAATTGGCAAAAGGTGCATAGATGATAGGGCTATCCTGAGTGGTTTATTAATACAAGCCATCTTTTCTCCGAATGGTTAGGACATGTGTAATTTCCAATTTGCTCGAATAAGATGTTGCCATGACCTTGCCGCCTTCAGAAGAGGTCTTCAGAAGATCAGCATTGGGCTTTGAAGGGATGTCAGCGAATAATTGATGTTTGATCAGTCACCGTTAAGAATTCTGATTGATCAGCAATATACTTTATAATGCAGACAGCTGAAACAACATTTCAGCATCCCATATGTGCAAATGTTTCAGCGGTTGCATTCATGGCCAGTTTTCAGTAGGTTGCAATAACTGATAAATGCTGTTCCATTGGAATGGTGATGCAGTAATGGTGATGCTTTAGCTTGATTATATTTTGGACATTTGACTTTGTCCTAAACTGCAGTAAGCACCTGCCACATGAAGCTATCTATCAAACCAGTTTCACTATGGCTGTGCCTTTTGTAAACTGATACAGTTACAGTGACTATGCAAATGACTCAGCCCTGAAGCTGCAGGTAGCTCATATTCATAAATAAACCCAGTAAGACTTATATCTAATTTCCAATTTCATACATGCATTTGTCATCTACAGAGCTTATTTTTGACACAAGAATGGATTTTCCTATGTTTTAACCACCTTTAATGTTGCACAGAATTAGCTTGACAGTTACCTGTCAGGGTTGCTGAATTACAGAGTAAAATGGACAGTTGCATTATCTCAATGCAATTTGACCATGCTAAACTGACAGATTCTAAGTCACCAAAGTCCATCTATCAGTTTTCCACTGCTTATCATGGTCCAGGTCGCACTGGTAATAGCAGGCTAAGAGACATAGCTGGAGGACGTATAGGCAGGGAGGCTTATGGATTGTTTCCCAGGCCAGATGTCATATGTAACCCATCATGTTCTGGGTCTGCCCTCTGATCTCCTCCCAGTTAGACTTAATCGGAACACTTCTACAGAGAGGCGTCCAGGAGACATGCTAATCAGTTGCCAGAACCACCTCGGCTGAATCCTTTCAACGAGAAAGAGCAGCAGTTCTACTCCGATTCCCTTCAGGGTTTCTGAGCTCTTCACCCAATCTTCGAGAGCTTCGCCTTCAAGCTCACTACCCTCTTCAGCACAACAGTCCTCTTCTATCACTTTTTATGTTATCTTCATCATACAGGTTTCACAGCTGCTTTCAGTTTAATTTCAGTATCTGTCTACACAGATGACACCATCATCTATAGGAACAGCTGTCAAGGCCATATGCAGCATTTGAGGGCTTTTATGGAGTCCTTAAGGCTGCCGATGATCACACCCAACCCAAGGAAGTGTGAAATTAGACAGATTGAGTTACCATGCATGCGACAACTTGAGCTTTAGGCACATTTCGATCACATATAACAGATTTACTGGTTGTCTATGAAAATGACCCACTGAAACGGAGATGGTTTCTTTGGCTAACCAAAAATAGATACTTTCCAGTCCTTTCTTTCTTGCATGTTAAACTGAATGCTTGGTACCATAATTTCTCATAACTCATAAGAGTTCTTCTGTTTTTTTATATACATTAGCAGCCAGCGCTCACAGTCTGTAACTACACACAACACAGCATAAAAGATACGGTGTATAATGGATAGAGGTAAAAGTGGATAGTCGTCATGTTCTGCTACTTCCTCTTACATCTCCACTTAACCCTCTGTTATAATTCCACTGAAGAGGCTTCACTACATGAAACATGCACACACTCAAATTAGTAGATGGCTTCTGACTTTACAACGGTTTCATTTTAAAGTGAACTATAGGGGCACAAGCACAAACGGTAGTTAACTTTCTGAAAAGAGGTCAGCAGTCTAACTTGTGCAGTGGGGGAATGTGAGAGGAGAGCACTGTTTGAGCTAGGGAAGTTCCCAAATCTGAATATCATATTTGGAAAAGCAAAAATAATGTATTTGAAATATTTTTTCAAAGATAGTATGCCTGAAATCATGAAGAAAACATACTGAACTGAAAATAACTTCACTGGCTTTTCTCACTTAACTCAAAGAAGAGGTGGGTGAGGTTTGTTTGAGCTCCATGTCTACCTGTCACATACAAGGAGATGTGAGGGAGAGACACAGAGAGCCTGAGACAGAGTTGTTTATTTGTATCCTTTTTGTTTGTTCCCCAAATAGTCTTTGTTACTGTTTGCCCTTGTAGGTCTGATCGGCTGATACACACTGCAAGGGGAAGTTGACTGTGGATGAAGAGTGGCTGTCCTGTCCTCTGGGACAAGTTTTAAAAATAGGCTCCTACAAAAGCATACTATAAAGTCTAAAAATACAAGTGTATGCTGTTTGATTTGCACGTCCTTCCAGTTCAAAAACATCCTGTTTCTTGTGTCTCCCTCATAAGGACTAGCCAATGTGGCTGAGCGGGTTGTAATTCATAATAAAAGGTAGGTCATGATGAAGATGTTTATAATTGAAGGTTCATTGTCTTCCAGTGTGGAGTTAAATGATGGTTTACAATTTTTCAAGTCTGTCTTAAATAACCAGTGTGTGGGATTTGTAGATTGCAACCAACTAATAATCTCTTCGCTCACCCTCCCCTTCCAAACGTGTAGAGAACCTACAGAGGCAATGAAACTCAACCAAAAGCAAAAGGCCCCCTCTAGATTCTGAGCTACTGTAAAAGCATGGCGGTGCAACATGGCGGGCTCCATGGAAGAACATCCATTCCCTCTGTAGATATAGAGGGCTCTTTCAAAGGTGACGAAAACACAATGATTCTTATTTTTAGGTGATGCATTAACTAAAGTAATGAAAACATACTTATTAATATTATATTCCATTTCTGACACTAGAGTCCCCTAAATCTTACACACTGGTCCTTTAAAAATGCACACTGGAACATGTTTTGCTTGCTATAATGCTTCCTCCTGTTCTTACTGGTCATTAAATGATCCCTTCCTAACGCCCTTTCTGTGTGAAAGCGATGGGGCGCTAAATCCACAACCCAGTCAGATGGGGAAAGAACAATATTCATGCAAAACACATTATCAGTTTACATCAGAATAATGTATTCTTATTTAATAAAATTACTGAGTAGGTTAGCAAGCCAATTAGAGAGTATTGTACTGCGTTTTGAATATAGGTTTGTAGGATTCTATTTATTGATGAAAACCCTATTGTTGTGATATATTTCCCCCTTAGCCTCACGTTATTGTCAAGTAAATTCATTTCCAGGGAAAATTCCACAGCAGTATCTCCACTGTCACTGTCTTCACTGTCACTAACCTACTGGTGCACTGCGCTCTGGCTTGACATCCCTTTGCGTGGAAGTGCCTCAACTATGTCTAAGAAGACTGAAACAGAAGATATTGGACGGAGCTTTATTGTAGGTCAACCTTGAAGATGATGCCATGTGTGAAGATCAGTGATGCACATGAAGAGGTAGATGGAAAGAGGCTGCTTTGTCGGACCTGTCTCTCACCTGCAGTGTGCACACTGCAGCAGCAGCAGTGTGGTGTATGATGAGTGTGTGTGACAGTGCATAAAGAACTACATTTGCATGCACAGAAGAAATTAGGTAATGGGGAGACACCAGGTTAGCAGGAAAACAAGACCAAGAAATTACATGCGCTGCAAAAACTCTATTTACGATAAAACTTGTGTTTCCACGCAGGCGGTCAGTAATGAGATTTCTCTCGTACCCTAATCTTATTTTAGATCCAAAATTTGTATCTTTTACATTTAGTGTATTATGATAGAAGATGTTGCTGCCTGATGCCTCAGTTTTTCCCCTTTTTGTCAGAGCATTTAGAGTGTCTGTGAAGAGAGGGCAGGCTCTGAATTAAGCGAGAGCTCACAGTTTTTCCTTACTGTGCATATGTGTCTGAATTTGACAAACAACCTTCTGTTGCACTATGAACATTGGCATAGTTAAACATATTTATTAAGACCATAGCAATACGTTCCTTGTCTTCATATGTTCTTGTAAAAACCCTAATACAAGCAAATACATAAACAAGAAATCAGCTTTCTAAAGCAGAAATGTAGTCCTGTTAATCAGGAAATTGTGTGCCTTGTTCACATGGCATTTAAGAAATCAGGTTACTGCAGAAAGCTGTAAATAACTGGGTTATTTAGCATAAGTGATGACACCTTTTTCCACAATCTCAAAGAATCAAAGCACACCTAACTCCAAACTTACATAGTTATTTAAGGTACAAGACGAGTTTGAGCACTTTACCGCTAGCAGACATGTTTTCTTTGCACAATGAGATGAGTCTGCCTCAGAGCATTTTCTGGTCTGCGCTGCTCTCTGTGCATGTAAAGCTTTTCAAAGTTCACAAAGAAGTTCCCATGACTCCCACCTAAGTTTATTCTTGGAAATATAGAATTACAGTACTATATATAGTATTGTCAGACAGTGCTAACGTTGTATTTGCAAGCCAAGATATTTTTTTGGTAGCCCCACTAACAACTATTTTAGGTAGTTGTCATTCTTTAAATGTAATGGCCATTCTTTATTTTCAACTCCTTTCAAGGAGTTGAAAATAAAGGAGGATAAACACAAGGAGAAAAACACCCTCACAATTGCAAATGTAATTTTCAGAAAAATACATTTTATATTTGGGACAATATGGTAAAAAGAAAAAAGAAAATAGTAGGATGAGCCAGTGTCTTTTAAAAATCTTTTATGAGCTCACACTATAAGAAGCATAATCCTTTAACTTAGTTGAAGAAGTCACATTCAAACTAGGATATTGTGTAAACAAATAAGGATTGTTGTCCGATTTGTTGCTATTCTTTTCTGGCATCTCCATGGCCTTTAGGTGGGAGAGGGAACAAGCCCAGGAATGTTCACAATAAATCCACAAATGCAGCTTTCTGACAATATTAAAGAGAGAGAGGAGTGTATAAATCCGAAATGACTGGTCTTGTCAGCCTTAATTACCTGGCTCACCCACTCTCTCACACTTAGGTCATGTCTGTTTTTCTCCTCAGTGGCGAGAAGTCGAGGAGGTTGAGGTGGCGGCTGCAGGAGAAGGAGCACAACATTAGAAGACCAAAATTATTGGATGTGTTGAGTGCCAACATCAGGTACGTGTCGTTTCAGTGTTTGGAGAAAAATAAAATCTTTGCTCTTCTAGTTTTGCTGTCCACGAAAGCATTGCAACTCCGTTGTTTTCCTACAATAGTACACTTCTCAAAAAAATTAAAGGAACACTTTTTATGCAGAGTATAGCATCAAGTCAATTAAACTTCTGGGATATTGATCTGGTCAGTTAAGTAGCAGAGGGGGTTGTTAATCAGGTTTAGCTGCTTTGGTGTTAATGAAATTAACAACAGGTGC
>JAVQJF010028872.1:0-14838 GCA_036023855.1 Gadopsis marmoratus | reverse complement strand
GTGCAAAATTTAAAGGTTTTTGTGGCCCTCTAGGTGGCTCCATGGTTAAGAATCACTGGGCTAGACAACAGCACCCTGACTGCCATTAGGTATCGGGATGAAATCCTTGGACCCATTGTCAGACCCTACTCTGGGGCAGTGGGTCCTGGGTTCCTCCTGGTGCATGACAATGCGGCTCATGTACCTCATGTGGCTAGTATGCAGGCAGTTCCTGGAGGATAAAGGAATTGGTACCATTGACAGGCCCCCACGCTCGCCTGACCTAAATCCAATAGAACACCTCTGGGACATTATGTTTCGGTCCATCCGACGCCGCCAGGTTGCACCTCAGCCTGTCCAGGAGCTCAGTGATGCCCTGCTCCAGATCTGGGAGGAGATACCCCATGACACCATCCATCGTCTCATTAGGAGACATGCATACAAGCACGTAGGGGCCATACAAACTACTGAGGACCATTTTGAGTTGCTGCAATGACATTTCAGCAAAATGGACTAGCCTGCCGCATAATGTTTTCACTTTGATTTTCAGGGTGTCTTTGAATTCAGCCCTCTCTAGATTGATAATTTTCATTTCCATCTAATGATGTGGCATCCTTTCATTCCTAACACATTACCCAGTCCATATCGGTATAGATATCCAGCATGATTTCCCCCCCATTGCGATTTTATGTGTTTTTGAAAGTGTTCCTTAAATTTTTTTTGAGCAGTGTATATCCCCTGAACTGCCTAATAGTTGGTCTCTTACTATACGTCTGATTGAAATTTGTCTTGACACTATTTACGACAGCACTTTCAACATTCTCAGGCCAAATGAGGATCAACTAACGTTTGCACTGTGTCCTCAGCCGATCGGATCACCCAGTAGTGAAGCTGTTGAGGAAACACCAGTACCGGGTTTACAACAGGCTCTACCCCATTGTGAGTAAAGGCCTCCCCCAGAGTCCTGCCCTGCCGCTGAGGCCTTCTCGCAGCACTCACAACCTGCTTAATCCAGGTAGGGCCAGGTGTTTTTGAGAAAGGTTGATTAGGAAAATACTTCATGTTTATCTTCTGTTTTTATTTTTGTTTTGTGGCAGCAAGTTTGGTAATATGAAGCTGGCCAACCGGTAGGGGTAGGATCTTAATGGTGTTTTTTTTAACAGAGTGAATTGCAGATTTATACCTACTGAATAATACTTAACATTTGAACTGCTACTGTGCAAGATTGAAAAGTCCAGTACTGTGTGCTTTAATTCATAGAGCTCTGAAATTTTTAATGCTTTCATTTTTGAAATTTTGAATCTAGTGTCTGTTTTAGTAGCAAAATCTGATCTTTTAGTACTAGATAGATTTAGCTTTATTGTCCCAAGCCACTTTTAAATCCCAGCTAAAGATCGACCTTTTATAGAACTGCGTTTGAGTCCCCTTAATTTATTAATATAACAATAAAATTGTTGAATCTGTTACATCTATTTATGTATTTTCCTTGTATTCATTATTGTATTTAAATTGCGATGTGAAGCACTTTGGTAAACATTGGTTCTTAAATTTTATACTACTTCTTAAATACTCTATAAATACATTTGACTTGTTTAGGAACCATGGTTATCTGTTCTGCTGATCTATCAAGCAGATTTCACTAGAAAAGTGAAAACCTTGACCTACTGGTGGCACTAGAAGGAAAGTCAGGGGACCACCAAAGTAATGGCATGGCTAAAGGGTGTACAGTAGCATGAATACATCTGTTTACCTGAAAGTGTTATTGATCACAGACATTCAGAGGAATCAAACCAGGACTGTGGACAGCAGTGTTTGTGGCCAGAGCTTTAGCATCGGCTCTTCGCCCTCACTCTCCCACGACCTCTACACCAACTATGACAATGAGGAAGGGGAGGAGCCTCTCACACAGGTGACGGTGGATCGAGAGACCTCATTTGAAGATCTGGAACAGTTTCTGACCCAGTTGGACTGGGCCCCGCCCCACAGCAGCACAGATGACACCGGCTCAGATTTAAATTTGACCTGTGATCAGGACAAGGGAAACCTCCAGGAGCTGGAGATGAGAGCACTGACACAGCACCTGAAGGCCATTGTCAAAGACATTCATATTGCAATTGGTGAGCATGATGTTAGAGGATGGGATGTGTTTGCATGCATAGCAAGTAGGTTTGGGCATCCAATGGAATCGTTAAGAAATTTTTATTTCGATTCTGCTTTTCGGTTCCTAAACAAATATCACTTACAAGACGCTGCGCCACGCGATACATTTTTACTGCGACCGTGGTTGGTCCGCAAAAATCTATCAGTTTATTGGTCCACAAAGGGTTTTCATGAATGTATGAAGGTGCCCGCATGGAATGCATGCGAATTTGCGCTTGTATTTAATTTATTTAAAGCGTAGTCAGCACATGAATCTGTGGGTAGAATCTGTGGTGGTTTCATTTTTTTTTCGGAAAAATTACTGATCAGCACAGTGCAACACCTGTGCCAAACTTATATCTTGCAAGGGAGGATGCACTACGAATATGATGAAACATCTTTGCCAGCATGGTATGGCAATCAATGTGTTGAGCCCTCTCCTTCACTTTCCTCCTCAGTCAACCCTCAAAAGCAGAGGAAAAATTTCAACGTGGAACGCGATTGTATGTGTGTGTTTAAGCATTGTTCTCTGCACGTGCGTCTACGTTGTGAGGGGGTGCGGACATTCCACCAGTGTGAGTGCGTCCAAGAATCACACAAAACGATACTTTCAACTTCAAGAACGGTGTATTTCAACCGCTGACCATTTACAGCACACAGGCACAGCAAAAAAACACTCTCACAATCAACAATCGTCTGTTTTTCTCCTTTCGTTCCGTCCGGTTTGTCTTTTCTTTCTCCAAAAACTCCTCCTTTCCTTTCTCTCCCAACCGCTCTTTTAACCGGGCACCTTCATTCATTCATGACAGCAATCGGCTGATCGGTTCCAGCTGTGTGGCTCTACCCCGGGGCCGTGGAGTTGTGGTCCTTGGCCCCGCCACCATGATGTCCTGTAGTCCCTGACATAACCATTGGGCGGGGGACATACCGTCCGGTGATGACGCAGCCTCTCACGACGTCACAATGTGTATCATGATTGACCAATAAACAACCTTAGGGTCCTATTATTAAAAAAAGCCAACAGCCAGCACCTCAACCTTTTTTGACCCCGCCCCTCAAAGAATTGGAATCGATAACCAGAATTGGAATCGGTAACCGGAATTGGAATCAGAATCGTTAAAATACAAATGATGCCCAACCCTAAGTACCATGTTGAGTTTCAACACTTTTACTGTAGAAAATATTGAGCTGAATTTTACATTAACAGTCAATGTAAAAGTTGTTGGTTTTTCTTTGTTTCAGATCAGCTTCTGTCACTGTGTTTGCTATCCTTTGAGTGTTTAAACACAGCCAGCTCTAAAGACCTGTGCCTCGCCAGCATAGAGGAAGCATTTTTCACGCCCCTGTGGAGTGCCCTGGTGGCTCTTTTCAGGTTTGTACGGTCTTAATCCTTATGACCTGAAACATGTCTTCATACTTAAAGTGTTGCCAAAACAGGGAGTGTTTCGTATTGCTTCTGCAAATCAAAAATGCGGTGCTTCACTTAGGCCAGTGTTTCTCAGTGGGGGTGTGGATCTTGTGCAGACCTAAAGTTGCATGAAAATGGTTCAAGTGGAGACATATAAACAAAAGTCCTCTGATGCTAGCAAGGCTATTTTGCTAACTTGAATCTCCTGTTTATTTCAATTGCCCATAATGATAAAAAATTAAATACACTTTTACTGAAGTTGCGTGGCGCATTAACTGTTATTGGCTTAAGAAGAGGCATGTGACAGAAATTTATAAGAACCACTGAGTTAGACAAAGACCTTTATCGGAGTCTGAGCTTATTTAACTCTACAGAAGCACTATTATCTTAAACATGCTGAAAACTGTCATGCCAAAAGCTCCATGATTTTTTTTTTAACCAAACGTTTTGACTACCACATTTCTGACCAACAAGAAAAATAGGAAATTGCCACACAGCAAGAACCAGTTTAAAAATGCTTCTTGTTGGATTAATCAACAAGTCAGTTACACTGGTAGGTAACATTTAGAGATGGTAACGGATGATAACCTGAAATGTATACACTCAGTTGCCAATTTTATAACCCAGTGTCAAGACTGCAAGCATATCAGGCGCAGCTTTCACTTGCACATCTCACGCAACAGATATGTTCTCATTACAATCTATTTATCTGTCTGGATGCAGGATCGCATCTTACCTGCATCTCCTAGGCATTTATTCGACAATGTGTGTAAATGCGAGGTTGATGTCTGATTTAAAAAAAGAAAAACAAACAAACATGGATTCAACCCTGTAGTAGCAAGTGCTCATCTCCTGTTGTCACTCGAGCATGATGCTGATGTGACGCTTGTGCTCTAGAGATGGGGTAGTACTACAACCCTGCCATAAACAGGTGTTGATAGGTATTTCTATTTTTGGCCACCCCATTTTATATAAAGGGTAGGCTGAAAAACTGAAACCCCTCTCTGTATAATCCAGGACAATGTCCTCTTAGTTTAACCAAATTTTAAAGCAAATATTCAGGTTTGGCACAAATTGTTTCCTAGAAATACAGTGTGGGTCAAGGTCTCTCAATGACCAGCATGTGGCAGCGCTACTCTATTTTTGTCAGCCTTTGCCCAGCTTCTATTCAGAATCGGGTTTAGTGCAAACATAGTGAGAGAAAATTAAAGGACAAACAAGTACTACAAAAGTCAAGAAATATAAATAGAATAAGGAAAGAATTGACAAAATATATATATATATTTTTAAATGTGTACAGCTGTATTAGAATGAATGAACTTTTGTGCAGGAATGTACAAAATATTGACCAAGGAATATGCAATAAGATTCACAGTATGAAGTATAAGGAATATCTGCAATGTTGATGATCAATGATAATAGTCCAATAAATGTACATAATGTAATGCATATATGGTGGAGACTGTAATGTGTAGTGTCTATGGCTTGACATGAGTCTGTACCAGTGGGGGTCCTGTGCCTTGCTGATGAGGCCAGCTGCAGACAGGAAGTAACTGTCCTTTTGTTTTGATTCTCATTACACTCAAATGGAGTCTCTAGAATTATCAGTTGTGCTGCAGATTTAATAATATGACAATCATTGTTAGGTTAATGAGCATCACCAGTTGTTTTTTTCCTTGTCCATCTTTTCATGGTGTTTTACTTTATTCATTGTACCCTCGTGAATTACCATAGACGTTCTTCACTTATTGTGAATCGTCATAGCAAGAATGAAGCAGGTGTAACGAAGAATAACGGTTGCTTGTAATGCAGTTTAGCAAATGGTGAGTTATTTTGACTGAATCTCTGCTCTGAAAAAGGTCAGCTATTCGACTTCATTTTCATTCCACAATTTCCGCAATGTCTGCAGCCCCCAATTTGTGAACCACTAAAGTGGGTGGCTCTCACTATCCCCAACTCCCAGTTCTCTTCCCTAGCGTGCAGGGGCCCTGACCAACTAGTAGGAGTTGTTGGTGGAGTCTTGAGAATGAGAACCCTTGCAGCCCCCCCAAACACAACCAAATTTGTATTGTACAAATACCCAAGACACTCGAAATTAGACCCCTGCATCAAACCAGTTTTTAAAAAAAAAAGTCCTCTGATCAAATTTCTATAGGTTTTTAATTTAGCTAAAAGTAAAATGTGCAATGCCTGACTCATTTACATACACAAAATTTGTCAAATTAAATGGTAACATCTACTTTATTGCATATACTATTCTTTTTGGTGGGAATTTTTGGGTCTCTGTACATAAAGAGTCGGCCTAGGCCTGCTCTACAAGTATTCTGAAGATAACATCGTTATGGCCCTATATAAATAAAACTGAATTCTTCCAAAATGCCTGGTAGTGTGCCATTGTCATGTTCCATTGATGAAATTATTATATATATTTTTCTTTTTCTCAGAAAGGTCCACAGGGAAAGGGAGCAGGCCTTTGAGTTAAGTATGAAGCTGTACCCGGATGCTTCACCTGGAGATGTCGGTGTTCCCTTGAAACTGTTCCCCCAAGACCCTGGCACATTGCAAGGTTCCTACCCCTACGAGTCTGCTGTTCAGGAGCTTAAGCTTCTCATTACAGACTGCTGTCCACAGCGGAAGTTGGAATGTATTGGTGAGTAAATTTTGCTTGTACACACTTAGTTCATAAAAGTCAATGAGAAACACATTGTTTAGGTGTCAAACAAACTAATTACTGGAGAACCAAGCAAACAGATATTTGAGGATATGATTATTCCTGAATTAGGGAGGGGAAATTACATGTGTGCTCCAAATGGCATTAAAATTAGGCCTACTGAATAGTACTTGCAATGTTAAAATCAACCCTAGGTTCTATAGACAAATTGGTATGTACATTTTATTTGCATGCATATGTAGTATATTTATCTAGTTTTGTGTTTATTCTCTACAGTTATTAATGTATTGTTACAGATACATTTATTAATTCAATTAAAAATAAATTACCCCCAAACAAATGGGGTCAATAAACCTCCTCACAACTAGTTATATGCAAATATTTACCATTACCCTGATATATTGATTGTTAGTAGGCCTGTTTCAATTATTACACGATCACCTGATCACGATAATTTGAGCTGACCCGTCATCCACAATCGTTGGATTCCAAAATCAAGGGAAAATTAAGCCAATGTTGGAAATATTGCAACAAATAGAATGCGAACTAGGTTTGTTTTCATCAGCTGGCTATTAGGCTTATACTATAAAAGTGGCATAAAATGGACAGAAAAAGACAAATCGTTAATTATTATTCGTAAGACAGTTGATCGTTGTTGTGAAAGCCATAGTTATGTTTTCAGAATAGACCTCACAATTAGTACTGTAAACTCGGATGTCATGGAATTTTATTTTACAGCTGTTTACTGGTAGTAAGCTGATAGTAATCTCAGAAATGTGGGACTTTAGGCAGTTCTTGTAATCTTCTTAACTCATAGGTTTTGGTATCTGTGAGGCTGGACTATCTCATTTAGGGCAGAAGAGCATGATCATCTAACTAACCACAATCCTTTGAAAGCTACATCCTACAAAGGTGTTCCTTGTGCAGCTGGTGCTTCCAGTACTGAGATGTCTTTTTTCTTGTATTGTCATCAATACAGAGTTTCTGTAGGTGGTGGTGCGCTTTCCATCATGGTACAACGTTTAAAAAATACTCAGTGCATCTGAACTATGAATCCATGAATTTGTCATTTTTACAAATGGACCTTTGGTTGGTGTGGGCAAAGTGCAATCATTCATTTGATACAGCCCAAATTTGATACTTAATTGGACAAATAACCTCGACCAATCCTGTTTCCTCTGTTATCTGGGACCAGTTAATTTTTGTAGTGGGTTTTAATTGCAGCAATCAATTTTTTTTACATTTCTTAGTTTTAGACCATCAACACTCTTTCTGTATATTGTAAATTTTGGCCCAAGGGCAGGGGTTTAACATAATTTATATTTATTGTTACTGCTATGTTTTGTTACAGTTAGGACATTACGGCTAATCTGTGTCTGCGCAGAGGATTACAGGTGTCTTCATGAGGTGGACTCTACACCCAAAACAGCTGCCATGTGAGTAAATAATCAGCTGCAACAAGTACCAACTCCCTGGACTTTTGGTGTAATCACTGCAGAAAATACAAAATCGCTCATTGAGGGATTTTTATTTGGCAATGTCAACAGTAAAATAAACACCACCTTACCTGTGAACTGATAGAAAACACTGAACAGTTTCACGATGATGGGGTAAGAACATGGTACAGAACAGTATGTAGGACTGTTGAGGCCAGTTCAGACCAAATATTCATGACGAGACGAAACCGTTTTAGAACGTCGCAGCAAAAATTTGCAGCGGTGTGAACTGGTCTGTCTCAGGTCGACTCAGCTTGTCGAGTTGGCAGCGACTGGTTTTGGAACATAAACACGTCACCTGTTTCAACAGCCAATCGGCTTGTAGGAAAGTCAGCCGGTCATCTTGACCTGGTTGTGTTTTTTTGTTTTCGCCATTTCATCAATACTAGAACCGCACCTGTAGCAAGTAATTTCAATTCAATTTTATTTATATAGCACTATATCATAACAGAGTTATCTCATAGCACTTGTTAATATAGAGCAGGTCTAGACCAACTCTATATGTATAGGCCCAACAATTCCACCATGAGCAGTGCTTAGGCGACAGTGGCAAGGAAAAATTGCCTTTTAACAGGCACAAACCTCAAGCAGAACCAGGCTCTTGGTGGGCGGTCATTTGCCTCGGCCGGTTGGGTAACTCACTATCACTATCCTCATTCATATTATAACAAAGAAATTATACCCAGCTACAAAAAAGCCTGAAAAGCTGGCATTTAGAATGGTTTGCAACCTGCCAGTTTACGCCAATGTATCGTTTCCATAGCAATAACCATCTCTACTTCCAGAGCATTGCAAGTAGTTGCAAGTTTCAACTCATCTCATCATGAATCTTTGGTCTGATCTGGCCTTTAAGGGGTTGTGGTTCTTGTAGTTGAAAAGTGGACGTACCCAAACACCATTTAAGGGCTCTCTGCCTTGGTATCTGCCCTGTCAGGTCTCATCAGTGTTGAGCTAAGCCTGGCACTGCAGGGGCTTTCCTATGTCTATTACCCCCTATAGTGTGTCTCTTCCTAGCCAGGCTTTTAAAGTGGGCTAAGAACAGTGTTGATGAAGTTTGACTGAAACACTGACGATTCAGTGGAAACTGGGTTTTCTTTTTCTTTTTTTGTTTTTTTTATGTGCATCTTCTCGTTGTGGTTTCACATTATCCCATGAATTACTTCCAAGAGAAAGCAGTGATGTATTTATAATCATCCTCATCACTGCCTAGTCTAACTCTCATCTGTACGTTAGTGGACAACTCATTCAATATTGATGCAAACGTGTTCTTAAGAGAGTGAGACTTCTAGTAAACACACCAGTAAACCAACTGAGAGCCAATATTTCTTTCTAAGGCGGGTGGGGATCTTATTCCTGGAATAGCATTTACTGGGTTGTTTTTTGTTTTTTTTTAATTGGCTTAAAACCGTTGACATGAAACCTGTGGGATATGTCACCAACATTTAAAAGGTTTTTATGTATGTGTATGTTTTTATGTGCACATCTGTAATGCTTGTATATAACCTCTGTTTAGTGTGTAGTGGAACCCACAAACACCCAGTATCGGGGAAAAAACATGCAAAGAATTATGTTCCTTCTCCAAAGAAGTTGCCTTTTTGCATAAACTCTTGTCCTCTTATATATATATATTTTTTTTTTCCCCCTCTTCTGTTGAATCCTCTAATATTTTTTGAGACTGGCTGAGGCTGTGTCTCCTGCTCCATATCTGTCTCTTTCTATTGGAGTGTATGTGAAGTGATCAGAGATGGCAGAGTAGAAGAGTTGCCCGGGCACATCACTTCTCAAAGCGTTTTACCCAAAGAAGTTGTGACATTGAAGTATTTTTGTGTGTGCTCTCTGTGGGCAAATATACAACTTGGTAACACAATGTAGTTCCAAGAAATGAAATATGAATCATGCTCTGTGGATTTTGTTTTGTTACCTCAAAACACCAGTTAAACATGGCCAAATCAGACAAGGATCTGAATCGATTTTTCTTTTATATGTTAAGAGACCAAAAATGCAATTATGTCTGACCTCTTCAAACCAGCATTTCAAAGGGACACCTGGTTTTCAAAGGCAAACTCTGGCACCATTTCATTTTTACATTGTCATAAAGTGGCCATTGGCAGCTCTAATTCAATAAAACTTTCATTCGGAAGTGAACTTATTCTATTCTAAGAGGGTAATTTTGAACTGGGTACTTTCCAGCCTCCAATCTGCCTGCATTCTGTCCTGATTGGGGCTCAGTATAGGTCCATATGTGACTGCTTTTCTTAGAACATCTAAATACAGGTTGCCTTTTTTGCGTGTCACTGTGACTCACAAAGTGTTTTTTGACCAAGGTCTGACTCAGAATTTGGAAGTGGGTTTATAACTAATCACAATGTTTTGCTGACAGACGAGCCCATCAGATGACCGCAGGAATTAGTGTTTATTTATTTTTTTTTTACATTTAGCTCATTGTTTCTGCTTTCTTTTTTTGTCGCACACTGAACTTTACACACGCACTTTACAAACACACTTTATTGTACTTGCTGCCCTCTTTTATTCAAAAGCATTTCCATTTTCATCAGTTCTTTGTCCTTGACCAACTGGGAGCTCATTTTTTCTCTTGTAAGCTTTTGTCCACATCCCTTTTTTCCCCCTGTCTTCTGTTGTGCTGCTAAATTGGTCACCACTTTTCTTCTGTGGCCTGTTAATTAGGAATTATTTCCCCTCTGCCCACTTTTTATAAACTTGTTTTACCCTCCACAAAATTGGAATGCATTTCAGTCCTGTAATGGAGCCTAATCTTCACATTGAAATCAATATTTGTGCATGTGGGAAGAGTGCTTTGTATCTTTGGAATGCAGAGACACCAGTTTTCGCGTGAGATCATCGAAGTGTGTTTACAGTAGTGAACTCGGAACATTATAATCCAGGGTGGCGATTGTGTGTATGTGAGGTCCAGCTTTCAGTGGTTACATGAGCCTGTCCACACCTTCCAGAACCTGCAGAAGGAGAGTATCCAATTGCGTGCGGCCGGGTCAGTCGAGGGCCAGCCACTTACCTTCTCACGCAAACTAGCAAGCAAGCAGTTAGCCCTGCATGAGAGTCCTGACAAACAAATGGTCACTGTCTGCACACAGGGAGAATGATATCAGTCTGTCTTCATCTCCCAGGTTGCAATTTGTCCTCCCAGCAGATCTCGGGGAGAGAAGAAAAGCATTATTTCCATCCCATTAAGATCTACATTTGATATATTTTACTTTCGAACCTCCGGGGAGCACATGCCATCATACTCTGTGTCACTCTGTTTTTCCCCTCCTGCTCGATTTATTTATTTCTGTTTTCCTCTGTTACTTAATCTCACTGCCTCCTTCCTTATGTTCGACAGCGGTGCAGATGACCTGTTGCCCATTCTGTCCTTTGTGGCTCTGCGGTGCCAGTGTCCTCAGCTAGTGTCTGAATGTGCTGCTTTGGAGGAGTTCATTCATGAAGGGTGAGTCATCGTGATGGGAAAAGATGGTGAATGTCCATTTTCTTTGTTTGAATCAAATACACAAAGAATGAAAAGATTTTAGCCACAATTTTGAAGGAATGTCTACCTGCACAATAATTTTCAAATGGCTTTGTACTTGGAATAAACACGCCCAAAGTTAACCTGATAGAAATCTCAGGAGATGGTGGAGACCAAAACAGAGCTAGGAGGAGCGTGACTATTAGACATGCATTCATCAGGTGGCCAGATACACAACTCCAAATGTATGCTAATGTTGCTCTGTGTCTGCTGGATATATAAATTGACAATTGTTTGAAACCTTCACCATTACAATTTTAAAATTGGCTTTAAAGAAGGACCAAACAATACCAGTACTTGCAATTTTAATCTTTGCAGCCTGGGGAAACCTCTATACTTAATGGTAATAATCATAAAGTACTTGATGTATACAGAGGATTTTGATGAAAATAATGCATTAGAGTTCCAAGGCCTTCTATACATCACCAGTTATATAACTGATTAGAGTCTGACTAATACGTTAATTCAATTCAGCTTTATTTATACAGCGCTATATCATAAGTTATCTCATAGCACTTGTTAATATAGAGCAAGTCTAGACTTAAATTAGTTTGACCACCTTGGAGCACAGACAACTTTATTTTTCAACTTTTAAAATGTCTCGCTCAGTACGAAGTTTTGTCACAATTCTTTAATAACTGTAGTTAAGAGCTTCTTATATGAAAAAGTTTTAATGTTGAAATGAATGTTAGCTGATGGACTGTATTCAGATTTTTAAAGTCTCGAATATAATGTAGGTATCTCTATCACCCTCAAAAATTAAGTATTGGTCAGGCTCTAGTATTCATGTATATATTTGGCAGTGCTATATCCAATTCTTAGTCAGGTGACCATCTTTCTCTTATCTGATGTCGGCATGTGCACACTGTCTAGCATAATCCACAACTGCAGCACTGAGGTTAAATACATCTTGGCATACTACAAGATAAGCAGGACAGTTGGGGGAGGGCTGGTGGGCGGGCTTGAGTTGAGATGCATAATACTGTCATTGCATGCGAGTTCAGACCACACCCAAGAGGTCTACTCGCGTCCATAAAAGCATCGGGTTATAACAGCCAGCTGGTTAGATTGGCAGTGGTCAAGGAATGTCACGATATTTGGGATTGGCTTTTTCTTCTATATAGAAACACAAATAAAGTCCCACTGGATGTTTCTGTAGTTCTGTGGGTTGGAAGGCTTCAAGTGAAGGGAGAGGTGAAACCAAGACAGGCCACAAGGCTATGGGAGGGTTGATTCTTGCTTGTTCTCTAAAGGCTGTGAAAGAGGTAGCCAGTCTTTTTAAAATGACTTGAGTCAGCGGTCAGTCACTATATTTGGGGTTAAGTGTATAATGACATGACTACAGTTTGAACACAATCCAGTAAAGGGAGCCTCAAAAAAGTTCATTAAGAAGGTAAGATGGGACAATATGTTAACTAATTTGAGATATGAAATCAAACGAAATCAAGCTAAGCCTGGTGAGATGTAATGGGTAGAATATTAATTTTTACATTTTATTCTTATGCATTGAGTACTGTCTAAAATTAAAAGCTCTTCAAATAAAAGCACATTTTGCCTTCTCTTTTCAACAAAATGTATTCCAGGAGTGAAACTTACTGTAGATAGAGTTGGACCAGTCGATGTCAAACCACTCGGTACGTTTCTTCAAAGATTCAGTTGTCTGCTAAATCAAAATTTTGATTTAGTTTTAGTCTTTTAAGGACAATATACATTAGTTTAAGTCATATTTTATTAGAATTACTAGAGTTGGATCATTTTTTGTTTTGGTCTTTAAAGCCATCACTAGTTGCTAAGCTAAAGTGAAGTAGCAAGCAGCTGAATAGTGTAAACACCTGTGAGATTGGCGGAGAGTCGCTAACGGGTGCACTGAAGTGAGGAATATAATAATTTCATGTTTTTTTTTTTTTTAGACTTCCACTGTCAGCATCTTTGATGTGTAAACTTAACATGGTTACAGGTGTTTATTTATTTTTCTAGTCTACTGCAAATGATCTCTTAGCTGTTAAAGAGCTGCTCACTTATTATTCTTGGTTACTTGACATTATTACAGCGACCTGTGCTCTTCACTGCAGAGCAGCCTGATCATTCAGAAGCTGGATTTATTTGCATGTTCACTAAAATACTGTTTAGTGTGGGTTTTGCTTTAGACAAACAGCTAAAATGTCAAATATTAATGCAAATATTCTTCAGCGAACAAAGGAAGATTTAGATGGTTGACTGCCCATTTTAATCCTGCACTCATTCCTGACAGTGACCTATTAACATGAAACAGACATTTTGAAAGTAACCTGACATGCCCTTAAAACAAATGTCTCAAATCTTCTTTTAGCAGCCTAGTTGATACTACTAAGACATGTTGAAGGCTTAGATGAAGAAATCATTGATTGGTTAATGAAGGTTGAGAGAAGAGCAGTCTAAATAGGGTTGATCAATAGGCTTGAGTCAAAGATGGCTGCAACTCCACCTCCTTGTGGAATGTGAGTATTAATGTGACTGGGGGGAGTGGACTCATTTAGGCTAACATATTCATCATGAGACAGTTTTGATGTATAGTTCCTCTTCTGTTTACTTTCGATTTAATTAATATAAGTGGTCAGGGGGCAGGCACCCTCTCTGTAGAGGTTAGCGTATGCAGAGAAGTGTGTAGGACTGCAAGTCTGCTTCCTGTTCTCAACTCTGAGCTGTCTTAATCCATCCAAAGTGGGACGAATGCCATCTCTCCTAATCAGACCTGGTCTTCTCCGGTCAATTATCTACAAAGCCCACATCATTACCTGGACGCCACCTCACAACCAGCAGTTGAATGAGGACATGCAGCTATACACAGTGTATACACAATGTTCACTGCTGACATTGTTTCCCCTCCTCATCTTTTCTGACTGTTTCCACTAGTTTTGCATTTGGCTAGGGTCAGTGTCACTACTGGTAGCATGAGGCGATACCTGGACCCAACAGAGGTTGCACAGGCAGTCCAACTCCTCCAGGATGCCACATCAATATGTGCCATTGCCAGATGGTTTGCTGTGTCTCCTAGCACAGTCTCAAGAGCATGGATTCCAGGAGACAGACAGTTACTCTAGCAGAGCTGGACAGGGCCGTAGAAGGTCCTTAACCCAGAAGCAGGACCGGTATCTGCTCCTTTCTGCAAGGAGGACCAGGATGAGCACTGCCAGAGCCCTACAAAATGACCTCCAGCAGGCCACTGGTGTGAATGTCTCTGACCAAATAATCAGAGACAGACTTCATGAGGGTGGCCTGAGGGCCCGACGTCCTCTGGTGGGCCCTGTGCTCGATGCCCGGCACCGTGGAGGTTGATTGGCATTTCCTTGCCACTGTCACCTAGTGCTTGCTCATGGTGGAATTGTTGGGTCTATACATATAGAGTTGGTCTAGACTTGCTCTATATTAACAGGTGCTATGAGATAACTTTGTTATGATATGCCATCCATCCATCCATTTTCCGCCACTTATCCGGGGCCGGGTCACGGAGGCAACAGGCTAAGCAGGGTTATCCACACGTCCCTCTCCCCAGCAACACTTTCCAGCTCATCCCGGGGGACCCCAAGGCGTTCCCAGGCCAGTTGGGATATATAATCCCCCCAGC
>JAVQJF010028868.1:0-112277 GCA_036023855.1 Gadopsis marmoratus | reverse complement strand
TTAACCCCTACAACTCTGCAATCACACAGCTGTGCTGAGTTGTTGACCATGAGAACATGAGAATTTTTCCTATCTCTACCGTCCATCCCATATGAAGTGAACCCAGTGCTAACCAAAACCACTCATGTGACTGGTCCCATATAAATGACTGATGTCTGTTAAAGTTTAGGCAACACCTTCATAGACTGGTGATAAACTGACCTTTGAACCCCATGTGGACGTGGTGTGTAAAAAAGCACACCAACGTCTTTTATAGGAAATTGAAGAGTTTTAATGTTGACAATTGTGACCTTCCTGCTTGTCAGAGGTAGGAGTTACCACGATTCACGACGCTTCACCCACGGGATTCCAATAACCACAGTGCTTTTATTCACAATAAACGTGAGGGATACAGGGTTTGGGACAAATTATAATACCACGCCGTCGTTAGGCGGAATGTCACTTATCTACAACCGTCACGCTCAAGGTTTCTGGTCGTCTCCTCTCTGGACGACGTTCTCGGCTTCCTCGGTTCCCCCGGTTCTCTTCCCTGCTGAGTCTGCTCCTTCTCCTTAAGAGCAGCTCCTCGTTGACGGACCAGGTGTGCCGCTCATCACTCGATGGCTTGCAGGTGCGCTCTCTTCTAGGTGGGGCGGGGTCGTATGGAAGGTACACGCCCCTCCATACTTGGCCAGACCTCCTCCTAGAGCTCCGAGGCCCAGGCCTCCAGCCTGGTCCTCCACACAATACTTTTTTGAAAATGTTTTATTCTTGTTTTATTGAATCTGTTTTAACTTTTTCTTTTATCAGTTGGTTCGGGTCACTCAGACTGAAAGACAGGAATAGACTGCAGGCAGCTGTGAAGGTGTGACGCAAAATAGCTGGCACTACATTAGACAGTCTTTCTCACCTACATAACACCAGGTGTTTGAGTAAGGCTCAACGCCACCCTAACCCTAACCCTAACCCTAACCCTAACCCTAACCCATTGCCGACCCTTGCCATCCTCTAAAGGAGTTCCGGTTACTCCCATCAGGGCGTAGGTACTATCTGCAGAGGTGTTCCACAAATAGGCACAAGAATTCTTTTGTTCCCGCTGTCTTGAGCCTAGTAAATAATCTGTGACTGTTGCTAATCATACTTGTCTATCTGTTGACGTTGTTTTTGTGCCGTATTTTATGGCTGCAGGCCAATCTGCAATAAAGACTTTTTGACCTTTGACCCTTTGACCTTTGACCTGCGGCGTACTCGCCAACACGCTGAGCGTCTGGGGCAGTGGCTGGGTCTGCTGAGCGGAGGCGAGGAGCGCCCTGAGACCAAGGCAAGGTCGAGAGTCATCATTGAGACCAAGTCAACTTAAGACAGAAACACAGTGACGGTGTGGAGATTCTGTCTGTGCACAGATACAAAATCTCCAATAACAACGGACAGAGTGAACCACAGACAGAGAGGGTAAAGTCAAAATACGTGCCAGCATACCTGACACTGAGCTCACGCTGCACGAAGAGAGGGTAAGAGAAGGACAATAAAAATTAGGTAAAAGATGCAGATAGTGATCAGACTTCCCCAGCCTGTATGTGGCACTCAGCCCCAAGCGCATTCATTGCTGCTGAAGATTTGAAAACGGGTAACAAATATACAGTTTGAGTTTTTTTTTTTTTTAGAAAGGCCAAATCATTTCCTAAAACAGCTGGCCACTGTAGTTGTTCCGCAGGCAAAAGTATAAATACCGTAATGCATTTGTTGGGGACTATTTATAGCTGCGTATTTGGTGCTGGTGAGTATATACGGCAACATGTGGGCCGATTCAAAAAATAAACTACAGTCTGTGTGTTCATGGTAATAGGAAGGAAGATGTCACCCAGTGTAATATTATTTCCACTGTGTTGCTTTCACTTCTGTTTTAGGGTTTCTGCAGTTGTAGCACAGCACGGCACAGCACAATTACTTTGAACTTGAAGCAGGTTATTGTACAAACAGTTGGAGCGTCTCTCTTTCTGTCTGTATGTTACAGCTTTCGGACACATGGTGGCGCCCCCCTCTTATGTACAGGCAGTGTTTTGGCTACTCACCTCCTCCAGCTGGCTGTGAACATGCTGGACTATCAGATCAATGGCCACCATATTCCCACCACCTTGGAAGGTTAAAACAAGAAGAGCCCAGTGCAGTTGCAGATGTTATTGGTATGTTCTCTGTAACACAGTCAACAATAAGACAAAACGTTCTAGATTAACTTTAGTAGTGAGGAAGTCCGACTGTCTCACCTCTAGGCACAACAATATCAGCCAGCCTCATGGTTGGTTCGATGTACTGCTCAAATGCTGGCTTCACAAACTTATTGTTTTGCTTGATGACGCCTTCAATGTCCCGTCCGCGCTCTGTGATGTCCAGACGAATGTCTGAGTCTGTGTCCACAAAGATTTTCATATCCAGGAGCTGCAGGTGGGAAGAGCAGCCACCCCCCCACCCCTGAACAGTTCAATAATATTCACATCAGCAAAGAAGCTGCCCAAGCAACAATATACGTGGTGATGATTGCTTTAACTTCACTCAAGAAATCCCCAAAAGGAAAGAAAACATATTGGCTTACCTGAAGGAGCTCTTTGTCCGCAAAAGACATAATTCCTTCAAATATGATTACACTGGCACCGTACACATTCTTCTGCATAAAGAGGAGGGAAAAGTCTTCAAAGTAGAAAGCTGCTTCATGAGCAGTCAGTTCAGCTTCTATAAGAATAAAGCTGCAGAATGTCACTTTGAAAAAACGTTTGTTTTTTTTTAAAATAACAATATTTCATTTTAAGTCTATAATATATTTTCAGCTTTGCTTCATCACTGTGTTCTACTTTCTTGTCTTTAAAATTACAGGATGCATATTTAATCATCACTGAGGAGCTTTCTGTCTGTTTTCTCGCCTGCGATAAAACACAACCCACCCAGTCCCTCTGTCGTCCGTGTGTCGTAAAATCATACACCGGGATCTTCACACTCTTGTCCCTGCTTCAGCTTTCGCAGGGTGGCGACTAGCAACTCAAAGTCAAATGCCCCCGGATGGTCAAAGTTGTAGTCGTTACTTGCTGCCAAAGCCTGCTCTTCAGGAGATAAAACCTGTAAAACAGAGCGGATTAACATTCACAGGTTCACAGGATGTTGCTCATAAACTATGTTTGACAATGAAGCAATAGTTCCACATTTTGATAAACATGTTTATTCAATTTGTTGCAGAGTTAGATGAGAACATTGATGCCATTATTATGCCTGTACGCTAAGTATAAAGCTAAGGCTGGGAGATTAGTTTCGCTTAGTTTAAAGACTGGAAACAGCTAGCCTGGCTCAGTGGAAAGTAAAGAAATCTGCCTACCAGCACTTCTAAAGTTCAGTCATTTACACGCTGTATACGAACCAAAACGTCTTCCACAAGTTGCCTGGACTGGTATCTATCTTCTCATCTAACGCTCGGCAACAAAGAAAATAACGCATATACCCAAAATGTCGAGCTATTCCTTTAAGGACAAAAAAATACATATCTTTTCACCAAATGTAAATAACAGAGTTCTCTTCTTTCCCATGTTTTCCCTCACAACCTTTGAGTTAAACAAGTTTCATTTGTTCATAAGTCCGTCATTATATGTGCATGAATGTCCATTTGTGACTTCAGTATTGTCCCTTCGTGGCAGAATGGAAGCTTGGGAGGGGATTAGTTTGTCAAGTCAGAGTGACATTTTCCTGATCCTCATGATTACTGAGGGATTCTGGTTTGGCTCATTCACACCACAGAGTTAAAAAGAGTTCAAATGAAAACTCGCTCGTGAACAACCTGGGTAATGATTGAGCCTGCAAATGATGGTGTAATTATCTAGTATATACCGCACGGGGTATCAGTAAAATACTTACTGGGGATCTATACTGTGACAAAGTAGAAGGAAAGAACACAAAAGGTTTGGAAATCATGGGGTAAACATTGAAATAAATTACACTGCAAGGAGTTTTTAACTACCTGTTTAATAATTACAGGCTCAGTAATGATTTTACTGGCTATCACGACAGGATAAGTGGGGACAAACAGGGTAACAGTGCCGATATTCTAATGGAATTAGTTATGGTATCATTTACTTAAAGGTTATTACATGCTTAGAAAGAAAATGTACTTTGGCAATTTGCATTGTAAAAAACATTAAATATAGAGTCATTATTACTACCATGGTGCTCTTTATTGTTGCTGGAGAACAAAAAAAATCGCACCAGCTGTTGGACCTGGAATACGGCACTCTGAATGGAGTGTGTGCTTTTCTTGTTTTTAGCATTTGTCTTGTTGTAAGATGTATTTATTGTTCAAGTCAGTGGAAAACATTTTTCCTTTAAACCGAGTTAAACCGAAGCTTTTCATATCCTATCATATCATAGCGCCAAATACTTGAACTCACAAACTTTACTGGTTCATTGGACAAGACAGAGCACTAAGAAAAGTCCCCCTTTCAGGTGTCTCCTTAATGAAAGTCAATATATCATAATTAACATTAAAGCTTGTCTCCTTTTCATGACATGTTATCTGTAGTTAAGTAGCAGGTTTTTCATCGGTACTCAATTATGTACAAAATATGTAAACTGGTCATTTTTGTAATCTAAAGTGTCACCATAACCCGTCATTAAGTCAAGACTGTGACAGCAGCATGACGGTTGCTTCGAGGTGAATTTCAAATCATGTAAAGCTAACAAAACATGTCACCCCACCATGAACCTACAGATAACCGGCAACATCCAAATAAAATAAGGCTAAAAAGCGTGGCCCTCCCTCACCTTGCGGAAAGAATCCATAGACAACAGCACAACCCACGGCCCATCCAGAGCCCCGGTGATCTTATTGGCCACGGTGGTCTTCCCTGAGGCGCACAACCCTGCAGATCCACGCAGCATTTCAATGGCCCATCGTGTGCATTTCTCAGAGTGCGCCTAATGTTGTCTGGCGGCGTGCGTGTGTCGGTGGCAGCACAGTGTTTTATGGGTATAAGAACGACAGAGCGGGGAGATAAAAGGGCAGGTCCTGCAGCTCAAAGCCGCAGCTTGGCGCGAAGGAAGCGAGAGACGGAAACGGCCAGGAGGAGTGAAGGCATCATCAGCGAGTGTCACACCGAAGACAAAGGCCCCTATTGACGGCGGCCCGTGCTCGTCGGCCGGCGGTGCGGACGGTGCGTGTGCTCGCGCGGAGCAGAGGAGGCTCAGTTTTGCTCAGTGAGGTGGCGCTGTTCCTGCGAGGGGCCCCGGCGGGGGGGGGGGGGGCAGGAGCCGGTCCAACGAGTCCTCCCCGCTCCCGCTGCAAAACAGCACACAGCTGGGCAGGTTACAGCCTGAACACACAGCCAGGTGTGCTGCGTCTTCTCCACAGTCTGCGGCGTCGACGACGTGCCCTACTTCCGGTTGGGCCACAAAACAGTAATCATGAGGATCAGAAGTGAATGCATCATATTGTCTTTGATGATAGTTTGATAACACGTACAACATGGTCTGCCCATGAAATGCGTGTAGGTACTAACTCATTCACAAGACATTTAGTATTTTCGCCCTTGAATAGAGTTTGACAAAACAATCCCAACTCAAGGTCCTTTTTCCAGAGCTTTTAACCATGTCTCACGGTCATCAGCCGGTGAGTATACGGAGCCAATTCCTTCCACAAAAAGCTATTAAGAAGACGATTTAAGAATATTTTGTCAAATACATTTCCCCCCCCTCTAAACCTTATTGAAGTTCCAAAGAGATGACAGATAACAAGTGACCTTTTCAATAGATATAAACATAACAAAGTATGATTCTGATACGTTTAATGAAGTCTACTGCCTAGATTGTGTTAATGATACTGGATGATACTGTGACTGACACATCACAGTTTAGCAGATTAGGCTCTCACACCACTGTTTACTACGGAACAAAGAAAAGTCATCTTATCTGTTGCGTCACACTCTCTGATCCCACTGGCAGTAATTAGAAATAAAGCGAGTAACGTTTCTTATGTGATGCACAATACGTCATCATAAATATACTCCATTACCAGTAAAAGTCCTGCATTCAAGTTAAGAACATGCAGTAAATATTATCAGAAAGAATTTACTTTTACAAGTACCAAGCACACATTATGCAGAATGGCACACTGCAGAATAATAAATTATTACAGAATTTATTTACAGTTTTGAAGTAGTTGTACTTACATAATTCCATGTTATTATAGTATATACGGATTACTTTGCAGATTACGTTTTTACAGTATATAGTATTTATAACAGCATATAAATAAATTCAAATACACTCCATCTCAACCAAATATAATATTAAAGTGCTGCTTACATGTTAATGCATCAATAATAATATATCAGAGTGGACATAGTGCTGCACAATGAGAACTTTTACTTTTAATATTTTACATTGGCTACATTAGCTCACGACAGTGAGTGCCACAAACTAAAGGTACATGTACTAAAATGTTTATTAAAGGTATATTCTAGATATTTTCTGGTGGTTTGTCCTGAAGGAGCCTGTGACGCACGACGGTGTCACCACCCCCGTTTCCAACGCGTTCAGTATTTATCACTATACTGTACAATTAATGCATAGCAACAGAGTGGGGTTTTAATTTAGTCACACTAATATTAGAGACGATACATGTCCGATATTTCTGCTGTCTGGGGAGAAGGAAGGGAGGGAGGAAGGGAGGAAGGGAGGAAGGGGAGTCAGTGTGGTTAGCGTTACATTACAGGATCAGGACTAAATAAAAAAAAAAAACACATGAATAATTTCGGTGCAGAGGTAGCATCGTGTACCTGTCCGAGCGGGACATTATTTTGCCGCACTCCGTTTCCATGGGGATCTTGCGACCTGGGAGCCGGCATCAGCCCTGGACGGATTCCTTCTTAACCGGCCTGCGGGATTATGGGTAATGTAGTTTATCATCACGCGCTTCCTCACAGCTGCTCTGCCGAGGGTAATTAATACACGCAACCCTGACTTTTAGGCAGACATTTGCCAAAAAAATTAAATGAAATAGAGAGCGCTGATATTTTCACATCTTCATTTATTTGTTCTGGTTTCTGACTTTAAAAAAGAGATTATATAGAGAGAGAAAGAGGTAGCGACAGCAAGAGAGAAAGGAACCATAAGAGTAGAGCAATACATTGACAAAACAGATTGTCATGGACCTTCTTCACCACAGTTCATCGTCCGTAAAAGGTCACGTCTGTTCATCGTGCAGATCGGAAATGAAAAGCTGCCAGCTTCCCCGTAACAACGCAATTCTGGATATCGATGCTCGCTGGATGCATTTAGTCCACAGATCTGAGTCACATTTGAGTTTATTTCAGTAAACATCACATGGTTCCATAGCATCCGCTTCCCTCCAGTTATCTGGCTAAGATATGTTCCCAAAGGAACCTGCGAAAGACAGACAGACAGATTTAACACTTTGTGGATCTTTCATAACATTTGACATTTTGGGACATATGCTTATCCGCTTTCTGTTAGAGAGTTACATGAGAAGATTGATATCACTCTTACATCTTTATATTTAATATGAAGCTACTACCATGAGACAGTTAGCTTAGCTTAGCACAAAAACTGGAAACGGGGAAGGAATCAGCCAGCCTGGCTCTGTCTGAAGGTATAAAAATCTGCCTACCAGCACCTATAAAGCTCATTAACTAACATGCTATATCTCACGTGTTTAATCAATACAAAAGCTTAAGCGTATACAACGTCTACTCGCTGTTTTTCCGGATGGTCATGTCAGAGAAGTTTTGTCTTTGCCAGGCAACCAGAAAGTTACTGGTCCCAGCAATAAATAGTTTGTAGTAGGTGCTAGTAGGTGGCTTTTGTTACCATTGGATGGAGCCAGGCTAGCTGTTCCCCCCTGTTACCAGTCTTTATGCTAAGCTAAGCTAACCAGCAGCTGGCTGAAGCTTCATATTTATCATATGGTATCAATCTTCACATCTAACTCGCTGCCAGAGAGTAAATAAGCACATCGTCCAAAAATGTAACACTATACTTTTGAAATCAAACTTTGTGAATGGAGTGGTTAAAAACTAAAAAGAACACACACACACCCTCATCTCTGATGAGCAGCTGCAGGTTGCGTCCTTCCTCCTGCACCTGAAGCTGCAGCACCTGTTGCAGCAACTCCTGCCGAAGTGTTTCTTGCACCAGTCCCATCCTCCTCAACTTCTCCCCGTTCAGACGCAACAACACACGGCCTGGAAGGTGAAAGCAGAGAGCTAAAAACTAAACAAAAAATCAATTGTGCCTTTACTTTGTAATTCTTTAATCCACCTTCCATTCATATGTCTTCTGATTATCTTAGCAGTGTGACCTGTGATGGCGTGGTGGGAGAACACCTCCACGTAGGTTAGGTAGTTGTGTGGACAGTGTTTCTTCAGCCATTTACAAACATCTTGCTGTGACCAGAGTACGACGGGACGGATCAGGCTGGGCTGTGTTGGGCTTGTGTGATATATCCCATAACTGTCACTGGAACGGTACTGCAGACAGACAGGAAGACATATATTCAAAGATGGGCATGTACTATAAGAATAGTGCCACATTTTGGGAAATACGCTTAGCTGCTTTCTTGCTGCTCATGGTTAACGGTAAATGTGAAGCTATAGCCAGCAGCCAGTTAGCTTAACTTACCATAAAGACTGGAAACAGGGGGGGAAACTGCAAGCCTGGCTCTGTCCAAAGGTAACATAATCCGCCTAAATGACCAATTGTGGTTTTAAAGCAAGATGCAGTTTTTTTAGGCAGACTTTCTCACCTTTAGACAGAGCCAGGCTACCAGTTTCCAGTCTTTGTTCTAAGCTAGGCTAACCAGCTACTGGTTGCAGCTTCATATTTATCATACAGACATGAGAGTGATATCAATCTTCTCATCTAACGCTCGGCAATATAACGTAATATAAAAACCTACACCTCTGAATATATGACAGTAGGATCACACACTATACAGACCATGTTACAAAAGCAAATTTCCCAAACTGTTCCTTTAAAGCTGACGACAGACGTGCATAGTACACGAAGAACTGACTAAATCAGTCCTCGGTAACAGCAGGTTTCAAACTCATTAAAGCATTCGGGGACGGTCGCGCACGCAGATCAAACACTCTGCGTGGACGTGAAGTTGTCTGGAAGATCAGCGAACACGCAGCAGCAACATCACAGACAAGAGGAGCACGAAGGCCAGTGTGATCACGAGATCCAGCTGCTCAAAGTGGGCCTTTGATCATCAGTCAGTCATTTTTAAATATTCTGCAGGTTAAGCGTTTTTCCAACCCGAGATTTTCTCAGGAAAGAGGTGCTTCAAAAAAAGAAAGAAAGGCTGAATATGATTTAAGAGTCAATGGAGCAAAATATGTGCTGTCTGACAAACAGTCCAAATTCCCCAAATATACAAGTTTGTTTAAATAAGAGAAATAAAAGTAGCAAATCCTCACTATTTAAAAGCTTGAATTAAAAAATGTTTGGCATTCTTGCTCGAAATGATGAATTGATTATCAAAATAGTTACCAATGTATTGTGTTGCTTTGTGTCTACAGGGGTGACAGAGAAAGACCATTTACTGTTTTTTTCTGCTTTTCCCAGCATCCCTCTCACACCAACATGTGCAGTATAGTAATCAGGAGTCTGCAGTTGCAGAGTGGACGAGTGGACAAGAGTGCAACATGTAGGGACAGAGTAAATGAAACTAACTGAAGGATGGAAGAGCCGAACTGTGGGAGAAGTGAAAATGCTGCTCACATGTTCCAGTGCAGCACATCTGCCAAACACACAACAACGATTAAGTTTATGGTCCTCGAGACGAAAATAAACCGGCCACTACATTAAGTGCGTCCAAGGGGATTGAAGCAAACAAACAGCGCATTGTATACCACTCTGTTATCAGCACAGCCCAGTTCTATGTTTGCAGCTTTAGCTTCAGCTCATTATCGCCTTTTAAAGAAACTTCCATGGGGTGAAGACAAAGGCACGGGCTTTCTCACTTGTAACCAAGGGCTTTAAATGAGGCCAGTTTGCAGCACAAATTGTGCCTATGCGAACAGACAATGCTGCATCAGATAACAAACTGAACACTAACTAAAAAAATTTGAACTGGAACAGAATGGCTAGTGGTAATGGATCTGATGACGTTTCACATAAAGCGATCTGTACAGAAAAAAGGATTTGCATATTGTTTGTTTATTACACTGCAGCAACGATCACAGACTGTTGACCATTAAGCATTCGATATCAAACTAAATTCTGTTTCTTTCTGCTCTCAGTCAACAGACAGTGTTGCTGCAGCGTCGGAGGACCAGTGCTATTTAAAGCCACGCTAAAAGGCTGTTAGAGCCCACCAACCCGCTGGTGAGCGAGCGACTTCCATTCTCTGCTAACAAAGTGCCCATTTGCAACAATGGATGGGCACTGGCTTCGTTTTTTTTCCCCATTCAGACTTTTCTGTACAGAAATCTGAGAGAAGAGTTGCTGAAAGCCAGTGAGGAACATTTCCATGTACACGCATGTTGAGGAAAATAAATTGTTTTAATGATTTCTTAAGTACAGTAAACATTAACTTATATATGTAGGAACGCAGTGGGACTGATCATGAAAAGGAAAGTTGAAGTGTTGACATACCACTGCTACTTTCTTGCTATTGTCATGGGGCTACAATGATCTCTTACTCTATATGATGCGGACAGTACACTCACAATAATGAAATAATGAAATTAACTAAGAATTATTTTGGATCAATCCAAGTAAGGATTGATTTACTGCATTTGATGATTCCACCAAGTCAAACAGAAACATTTTGTATAATGATAAAGTGTAATGTTACTGCAACTATTGTGCATATTTTCTCATGTCTCAAAAAAGGATGTGACCTTTTTTGTGCATATTTGTAGAAACGGTGTGCAGGACTCTTCAGTGGTGCACATCTGACTGTAGCGCATGACAGCCCTGTATATCCTACAAACGTTAATACAAGACTCCCCCACCCTCCCCTTTTTAAATAACCCCACAGAGCGCGGGTAATGTAGTGATTTAAGATGTCTATCATACTGTTAAATTTGTGTTCCACTCGAAAAGTGGAAGCTAGTTAACATAGCTTGCTGATGTTAGCGCTGAATCCCACTAGACGTTACTTTTTGTTCATGTTCAGCACCTATTGATTCAGTGCTGTGTTGGTCCCCACTGTTTGATGGGTCCAGCTGTGTTGATGGTTAATAACCACACTAGAGGTGCAGCGATTAGTCGATTAATCTACTAATCGTTCCAGAAAAGTATTTGCCAACCATTTTGATAACTGATTAATCTTTTCAGTCATTTTTCTAGCTGAAAATGTCAAACATTTGTTGGTTCCAGCCTCTTAAATGTGAGGATTTGCTGCTTTTCGTCATAATTTTGGACTGTTGGTTGGACAAAAGAAGCGATTTGAAGCGATATTGCGCCAATCAAATGACCAGTACCAACATCGTCAGTCAGGAATTACAATATTGACCATAATAAGTTCGCAAGTCAAAAAAACCCACCAAGGATATACGATTTCTTAGCAAAAACTACTCCTAATTTCAGTTTGATTTCAATCCATATGAATTAGAAATATCTTGGGAGAATGAAGACAACCCTGGGTACCACATGACATTAGTTCATAAATCAGGTGTGGTGTTGGACATGTTGAGGTCAAGTAGGTGTCCAGTACCTGCAGGGCCTCTGTGCCGGGCTGCTGCAGCAGCTTCACTGTCCGGCCTCCAGCTGTTTTCTGTCCACGCCCGTCATGCCAGGTTAGGTTCCCACCTGCCCGTCGACTCAGCTGGTGCTTGAAGTCCTCAGGCAGGGCCCTGTACTCCACAGCTGGCCTGCAGAAGCTGAAACTGGAAGCCGCTGGAGAGATAAAAGCAGGAGGTATAATGATTAAGACAGCCAGGGTCTGCATGTAACCACTGACAATTTTAAAACAACACGAGACACGCTCTGCAAAAAAACCCCGAAAAACAAAAGCCAGAGTCGAACCCACCTCGACAGCCTGTCATTCAGGGATGATCTAATTTGCGAAGTGCCTGCTCGTACCTGCTCCATTGATACTGAGCAGGCACCTCTGTAAGTCCCGGAAATCAATGTTCAGGTACCACCATCACTTTGTGCAGAGCTTGTAGGTGAATGTCAGAGCTGTGAGAGGAGCTACTTTCTCATCATTAAGACGAGGCCTGTATTCAGACATCCACACCCACTCAACAGCAGGTGGCTTCCCAACATCCAGTAATGAAAGGAAGTGTGGAACTACAGTAAACAAACTGTTACTGGCACAGATCCTGGCAGAAAGCCACGGGTCATTACTGATTCATGCGCCAGATTGGAAGACATTTCTTGCCGTGTTTGAAGCGATGCGTGCAGCTGTGTTTGTGGGTGTGCGTCAACGTGCATTTTTCAATATCTTTAATTGACAGAATTTGAAAAGAGGACAGAACGAGGGAGACTGTCGGGAGGGGACGAGGAGATGAAAGAGTGTCTTTTGGGTTTTCTATCTTTGTGCCTCTCCTGTCTGTCACTCACCATCTCCTGCTGAGAGCGCAGTAAAGCCGAGTTCCGCAATCATCAAGGCAAACCAGCAGCATCATATTATTATGAATAAAACTCTGTACGTGGTTTTCGTTTCTTTGAGGTGTTACTGCGTACGTATGAACTCTCCTTCAGTGTTATTGCACCCCCAGGCTGCTGCTGTAATCACAACCATGCCCCTTTCCCGGATTAAATGCAGATAATTAAGACCACTTGTCAGACTGAGTGTTTTTTTCCCTCCTTCAGTTTTGCCCCTTTTTGGGAGGAAAAAAAATGTCCTCATTAACTGGCACACATATAAATTGCCAGCACCGGATAGGAAGACTCTTTCACAAACAAAACTCTTGCTAAACATGCAAGCGTCTCGCCTGCCTGCAGTGCGTTTCACTTGGCATTTTTGTTTGAACCAGTACGGCAGACTACAGCTCTTATTTGTAGGATCCGAACACGTCTGACTTTGATCACCAGGATCCTGTACTTTTCTTTTCTCCCCATTGTGAATAAAATAGCGCATGCAAATCACAATTGTGCACACAGGGGCTTTAAGAAACTTGCAGCCGTCCAATGAAGAGCAACTTAAAACTGTGCCTGTGCAAAAAGTGACAACAACAACAACAACAGTCGGTGTTTCAGCACCATGTCACTGTCCATCAGCAGCCCACCTTGCGTCCTCCTGTTGGTTCCTCAAACCATCCTTATTGTCCCCACAGGCGTTAGTTCATACAGCACTGAGCTCAACGTTACCTCATCGAGCTGTGCGGTGGTGGTGGTGTTGTTGTTGTTGCTTTCTACAGGTGTAGCAGCTGGGAGTTCTCAGCTGTTCCTGTCATGTTGTCACCTCATGCTTTGTCACATTGCAGTGAGAGCACAGTAACACACCAACACAAACCGGCCACCCGGTCCCCCAAGTCTCGAAGTCACTCATGCGTGGTATAACTTGAGGTTTACACTGAATTACACTGCTATTTATTAAAAAACTAATATATATACATATTTAAAATGTCGACCAAAGTATCGAAACGCAACCCGCAGAAAGCGGCCTACCGTCCACAGCCATGGCGCTTCCGGGCCGAAGTGGATCTAGTGACGGTCTCCCATGGTCTCCGGTGAGCGGCACACAGGCTGCGGGGTCCTGTCCCCGCCTCTCCGCGTCGCCTTCGCCGACAAAAAGTTTCAGCGAGGTCCGGCAGCAGGAACGGCGCTCCGCATCCTCTCGGGTCTTCCTGGTCTGACTGAGGGGACCGGCTTTCAAACCAGCTCACGTCGTCCAACGGCGTCGCTCGCTGCTGAAGACAAGACAGGAATGTCCCCGAGCAGCTGGCCGACTGGTTCCGCTGGCTCAGGCGGCCACGCGGGCGCGCTCGCTCGCGTGTGCGTGTGCGCTCGCGCGCGCGCGCCGTGTACTTTGCGCTGCGTGGTTTTGAATGTGTCGTGAGAATCAGCCGCGCGGCTCTTTCTCAAGAGCCTGCATGAGCGCAGCGAGCTCAAAGTGCAGCCCCGGGCCCTGTAATTAACGCAGCCAGTGGAGGCTCTGAAAACCAGCCGGATGAAAGGGCTTCTCATCGCTGCAGCATCCAACTCAGGGAGTTCCCCCCCTTTGCCTTTTGCTTAAAGAAAGGGAGCTCTGTGCGAAGCCTGTGGGCAGCGGGCCCCGTCTGTGATGGACCCTCAGTCTGGGGCTTGTCCAGAAGAGCTGCAGGATCATCGAGGCGGGCATCGGGGAGCACCGGTGCCCTGCTCCCCCACCTGCCGAAGTTACTTTAGTGGGCACACATCAGTAGAGGATTAGCTGACACATGGCCTCCAGTTTAGGAGCATCACCAAAACTAACCACGAACCAATCAAAATCATCACATTTTCTTTTCTCTCTTTCTATATTGGGATTTATAATCGTTTATTAAATTCCACCAAAAGAAAAGGGCCAGAACCCCCCAATAAATAAATAACTCAACAGAAGGGGTTTTGAGTGGAGACTGAGCATAAGTCAAATACAGGGCCACGAGTGACAGACAGAGTCTTAACTGTATAAAGCGCCGCTGCATAAAACGAAAGAGGAATTCCAGAATAAAGGGGTGAGTGGATCTCTATTTGCTCCATTAATGGCTCACACTTTGGCCATTCAGCAAAATAATAGTAATAAAATGGCCTGTATTTAAATGACACATTTTTAAATGCAATCCACTCACCATGAGTGGGGATAAGAGGAGTTTATTGGTAATGAGTTTACACCCCATCATCGATACTCTCTGAATCCACTCAGCATTAGCAGGACAAACATGTCGAAGTGCAGACGGATCTCCCAGCACAAACAAGGCTTACATAAATACATAAAGACCCCCCCCAAAAAAGGAGGGCAAACTGAATTTTGTTTATCCACAGCTACAAATCTTAAAGAGCTTCGGGGAGCCGCTGCAGAGATTGCCCCTGAAGGGTCTGGACTGAAATACATTTTGTGGTTCTCATTTGTATATATTAATAAATATCTCATACTTTAACGTCAGGCTGCTCTGGTTTTTCCAAACCGTTCAAATCTGGTTGAGGGCTGCAAAACAGCAAACAAAAAGAGGACACTGCAGCTGTTTGTGTTATCAAACTGGAACCAGCGGAAGAAAAAACTGATTATTTCTTTCTGAAGAGACTAAAACACAATTTGTCCTCATAAGGCAGATTTTGGCAGGGGACTGCAGTGCTGAAAGTGTGATGTTGAAAGCTGATTAGCGAGATCAAGGTAGCCCAAATATTAAACAAGGCACTCGATCGGTGGAAGAAGTGAATGTGTGCAGGTGTTCTGTTGTGCACTGATGGATAGACACAGATGTTTGTCACAGGGTATCATAAACACACTATTTCTATTATTCTGAGTTAAAATGCAGGTCACAGCCACACATGGTGTGCTGCCCCCTGGTGGATTCTAGTCTAATTCTCTGGGAGCGCAGCGAAACAGCTAGCCGGGCTCAAAATCCACCTATTAGCACCTCGAAGGATCTCTTATTCACACCAGAATGCCCTTCAGTATTCCTAATTACACCCTTACTCACAATAACAGCATTACAGTTTGGACGGTGTGTGATTCTGGGTGTCTTCAATGTCCTGATTTAACACTCTGTCTGTCTGGGTGTATAAGAATCAAAATATGCCAAGAGTGGATGCAAGGCGAAGCCCCCTACTGTTTTTGATATGGCATCATGCAATTGATGTTTATTTGAAATGACTCCTCACAACCTAACAACAACAACTGCCAGATATTCTCCCTCATCCTCCCACAATCAGTGCTTGAATTAGTCGCAGTGATCTTCTCATTCACCACAGGTGTTTACTGCCTCATTGGCTCTAGCCTGATTCTTCAAAAACACTGGTCACAGAGATATATTATAGTTTATCCCGGTTACACCGCAAACTGCACATGGGATTGTAAACCCAGCGGACTAGCTTGAGTTTAATTGGCAGGGTGTGGGTATGAGTAGTTTCTGCAGATGTTCCTGAGAAAACAGAGACCAGAGCATTGGGGCTCCTCTTAAACTTTAAGCATGGACACATTTGGCCCGGTTAGCAAGCTAGAAGATGAAAGGGACCGCTTGAATTAATACTTTCCACAGGAGAGAACATCAAAGAGCCTAAAAAATGAATAGTATACATTTGGGGGTTTACACTCAGCAGCTGCCTTTTGTTTTAATGCTTAACAAAGGAATTCTTTTTCATCAATTATTTTTATGGTCATTCCAGAGTTTTCCAGAAAACCCTGCCGAGTCTATCATTTCAGCCCAAATGTTAAACATATCGTACTGTAATGGCCACAGAGTTAGCTGTTTCTTATTTAGTAATAACTCATTTTCAAAGATGTTGATAGGAACAAAGTCTGAGCATTTGGAAGAGAGAGAGGGTAGAAACTGAGGGGCAGTTTCACCTCTAAACCAGTGGTTAACACAAGGGGGCACTCTCACACTGTGTACAGAGCACATTGTGCTGTATGCATGTTGGTACTGAGCAATAGTTGACCATTGATCAGTATCATATTTACAAAGCTAAAATGCACTAACTACTTAAATACAAACCATACTGTAGTCCTTAACTGTAAGGCCAACTTTGGCAAAAATTATGTAAAAACTCCAAAAAATAGCATTAAAAGTTGTACAATTTTTGTATATGTTTGTAAGTATCTTTGATATGTTAAACATAAACCAACAGTCTATTACAATCAAGAATGGCACCCCTGGTGTATCTTGTTTACAGTGATGCTTGTTGGTTTGGTTTGATGTAACCTCAATATATTATTGCTGTTTGTTTCATGCCTTGAAGCCAGCGCTGGAATGTAACTATGTAAAGTACCTCAAAACTGTACTTCCGGTTTATGCTACTTTATACTTCTACTCCACTACATTTATTTCATGGCTTTAGTTAACCCCACCTTTGACAGCTGCAACATTAAAGTGACATGAATGC
Organism: Gadopsis marmoratus; assembly: GCA_036023855.1. NCBI lineage: Eukaryota > Metazoa > Chordata > Actinopteri > Centrarchiformes > Percichthyidae > Gadopsis > Gadopsis marmoratus. The sequence goes on along the minus strand of JAVQJF010028868.1, from coordinate 95,285 downwards.
ATCACTAATTATTATCCAGTAATTTAATATATATACGATTCTGCAATGGGCCATTCTGCATTCTTACTTTTGGTACTTTAAGTATATTTTTGTACTAATACTTTTGTACTTTACTTTATCAAGATTAGTTAGGAACACACTCATTGAATGCACTGTGTCAAAGCAATAACAATTATCCAATATAGACTTCTGTCCAAATAATTTTGAAAAAGTAAATTCACTATAGATAGATGTGTGTAGACCGTCTTAAAAAAGTCATGATAATAGGATTATTTATCAGGAACAAAAAGAGAATACAGGAAATATAATGGTAGAAAAAATAAAAAGCTTTGAATGCCAGTTTTTCTGTGGCGCAGACTATCCTTACAGAGACGTGTGTGTGTTGGCTGTCTCCAGATGTGTACACACTGCCACGAGAGTCTGGCAACAGCAAACACACTGAACTCCTTGGCTAACGTGTGAAGTGTGCTCTCGCTCCCCATGTGGCCACCAAATTAGGTTTGTTGAGGCCAACATTTGACTTGCTTGATGACTAAATTTTTCAGACGGTGAGACGGAGACTCAGAATGAATTATTTTTCACACGTAGCAAAAGAACAAAGGGTCACTCAAAAATATCCTGAACTATGTTAAACTAAAAACAGAACGAGAGAGAGAGCGAGAGAGAAACTGTGGGACAGCAAACAAGGTTCAGGTTTGTGAAGTGTTGTGATCAATTACTTGTGTTTGTTCTTTTACATGGCTGTGAACGTACAAGAGCGGATATAGGCCACCCTAAAAGAAAACAAACAAATGCTGCAAATTAGACACGACTTTAAGCTGTTTCTAAAACCTGCATTTCTAACATCCTCCTAAACTCTCCAACGGTTAATCAGATGAAGAAAAGCTGCATGGACTATTCTCTATTGTTCATGCATGAATGCATTATGCATTTCTTGCTGTCAGGTTAGAGCCAATGATAATATAATAAGCTGACAAGGAATAAGTGAAGAGATTTGGGTCATACAGAGTTCAAACTAAGGTTTTATCAGACACATAGCACGGGCTAGGTTGATGTCAGCGCATGAAGAAACTATAAATACTCTTTGGATCATGCTCTAACTCATCTGTTAGTCCATGCAAGTTACGACAAATGCTGAAAATGATTTGCAACCATTATATGAGCCAGTACTGGAAAAGGGGAAAGCTAGCTGAAGCTAAAAGCTAAACTAAAGACACACAGGAAGAGATTTACAGGGCAGCTCAGAATGTGGACCGCTGGTGTTAAAACTAAATAGACACAAAGAAATAGGGATGGGATAAACACAAATGTAACTACCCATATGTTGCGCAGACTTTCATAGACTCATAGATCCTTGACCATGCAGGCAAATTTGGCCTCACCCCGTTCATAATGTGGCGATGTCGAGAACAGCTTAAGTCTGACGTAGGCGTTATGACGGGCAGGTGAGTGGAAGCTAAAACAGCTGTGACTGTGTTATGCCATTCAAGGGAAAGTCTGGGTGGAGCCGCCAGCGGCCCCGCAGAATAAAGCTGCACTTGTTTCACAGCAGCAGAAAGTCTGAGCCTTGTGTGCTCTGCGACATGTTTCACGTGATACAATGAGAGCTTGTTTGCAAATCAGGAGGGTAAAGGGGCTCACAGAGAATATGCAACACACGCTGTTGTGTATCTGCCCTGAACAAGGGTGTTTCCAGGTAGAAGAGGTGGGACCTGGTACAAACAAAACACAGGAAATGGGCCTGCGCCTAAAAGGGGTCAAAATAATTGACACACTGTTACTCTTGTTCAAAATGAGGTCACAGCAAAACATTTTTCAGGAATGTCAGGACTTAATGGTGGTCTGTACATATGCTCAGTGGTAAAAGGAATATCAGATCAGTAAAACTCCTTAATTTATCTTACCCAAGAATAAGTACATTATTATCAGCTACATGTACAAAAAGTATCAAAAGTTCTCAGAAAAATGGCCCGTGTGACAGATAATTATTATTATTATAGAACATTATTAGACTGTTAGCAGTGATGCATCAAGGTGTAAACAGCAGGTTATGGTTGTAGCTGCTTGAGGTGGAGCTAGCTTTAAGTACTATATATACAGTTAGAGATAGTACAGTGGTTCCAAATCTAAGGTTCATGAGATGATTAATGGGAGAGGGACAACAGTTCTGCTATACAAATCTCTGTTCTGTTTCGTTTAACGTTCATCTAATCTCTGCTGTTTCGAAATATTGCAGAATTTGACCTCTTTGGGCCTCATACAGTTATTTAAAAGGAAACCACCAAGTCAGAATGGTCGACGAACCACTGCCCTTATCTTTAACAATGTATTGTAATTTATAATCTTCATTGTTTGGGGGGTGGGTGGTTTGTAAAATGTTAATCTGCAAGGTAATTAGTAACTACAGCTGTCAGATAAATGTAGTGGAGTAAAAATTTAATATTTGTCTCTGAAATGTAGTCGAGTAGAAGTATAAAGTAGTATAAAATGGTACTTAAGCACAGTACTTGAGTAGATGTACTTCACTACTTTCCACCACTGCATATGCTAAAAAAAAACAAAAACAATCTCAGACAAATAAAGTACACAGACCTTCAAACTGTTGTTTAGGCGATAAACTATTTTGTTTGCTCCATCCTCACCCACCTTCCTGTACTTCCTGTACTGTATACTGTACTGCATAGTTGACAGCCTCGTGAACCATATAATAATAATAATAATGTAAATGTTTACCCTGAAAAATAATGACACACTCATGCTAATGCTGACCTGCATTCTCCAATGTAATATAACAGAGGAACCGACTTGAGAGAAAAGTGAAACGCAATAAACAGTTTTTACCTTAGTAGCCTACAAGTTTCATTTCAAGGCTTTGATTTTATGTCAGCGTTCAGTTTGTCCTCAAAAAAAGCTCATACTCTTAAAGTCCATATAACATGTGGAAATGCAAAAGCTGGGCTCTAATACATGCTGCTACAAAGTGGCCTTTAAGTGGAAAGTGTTGTCGCACAGTGGAGCTGCCAGGCTTCTTTCTATACTCAGGGCGGGGAACTTATTTAACTGTACAGACTTGCGTTGTGAATGAATGTGTGGGCTTGTGGGGCTAGGCACTCGGGCATGGGTGTGTGCTGTCACGGCCTTCAACCCAGGGTATTTATTTTTATTTGTTCCCGTTCCTGGAGGTTTGCTGTTAGGTCGGGGCTTGAACTGTGTCAATGTGCATGTGTGAAGTAAAGCAGCTCAAGATGTTTCACAGATTTCACTTTAGGCACTGAAAAAGCCATCAAGAATATCATCACAGTCATTCTACCATGAAATAAGTTGGTCCCTTATGTCACCATGGGAAAATAGCTCATGGGGCTTCAGCCTCTGCCCTGACTGGTAGAGCCAGCCTTCAAACTAGATGTATAATAATAAGTGGACTTTATATAAAGTTGAGAACTACAGAATACCACAGGAATAACACTAACTGTAAAGGTAAGCGCTTCTCTTCTCTCCTCCAGTGTCACTCTGGTGTTACTTTGAGGAGGTTGAGTGGGAGGAGATATGCAGATGAGGCCACTTGTGCCCTATTAGTGGGGTCTGTAGTCCGTCAAACTCACAGTGGACTGTGGTCTCACAGCTCACCACACCCACAGCCAGCATCAGGGTCAACATTCACAAGGTGGCATTCTGCTTTATAGCACAGCCAAAAAAGGTCGTACCGCAGAGACTGAAGTCTTTTTTGTGTGCCTTTTTTCTGAGTTTGTGTGTTTTGAGATATATTATCAGAAGCCTGTCAAGTGACTGGAGTGGAATATTTGGTGTATTCCTTTAGGGAGGAATCAATTTTTTTTCTGTAAGATCACCTTTGCCTCAGGTTGAAGGCTCCTTTCACTGAGCTTTTGACTTAAACACGTGGATATTCAAGGATGCATTTAGTGATGGCTGTGAGTCCTTTTGTGTTCATGACTCTATTTTTGCCACTGGTTGAAACCAAGTTCTACAGACCATTCCAGTTTAACCAAGTTAAAGCTGGGCTCAGTCAACACTATGACCAAGGGAAACCCACCAGCAGACACAAGTAAGTTCTGTCTCTCTTTATCTTGTGTTTTGAGGAATCAAGTTTATATCACTTACAATGTAAATTTTTTACTTTCAGTGACACAATTCTGTATTTACAAAGCCAGTTACAAATCACAATAATGTGTCCCACCTCTGTTTTGTAAACTTTTATCTCCTCTCTGAAAGGAACCACTGTGCCTATGTCATTGAAAAGACAGTGTCCTTCACCGTGCAGGATGGGGCAGCCCCATATGTAAAAGCTGAATACAACCAGTGTTCCTGGGGTCAAAAATGTCCAACTCTACTGTGAGTAAACAACAGCTCTTATTTTGTCATGTTGATATTTAGTCCTTGATCTGCCTTAACATAATGAAAAATTGGGAATCACTTCAGGGTACAAAACCATAGTCAAGTGTATGTTTCTGACTAATGGTGGTTTGTTTCCCTCAGGTATCGTCTGCTGTACAAACCACTGTACAAGGTGGCACATAAAACCGTCACAGAGCTGGAGTGGCGGTGTTGTCCGGGATACTCTGGTTATGGCTGTATGGAGGGACATCCAGTTTACCAACACCCAATGAAAATGATGCCGCCATTCAAGGGCCTGCCAATGAAAGGCTCACAGTTTAAGGGGCCACAGTACAAAGGTCCCATGTTCAAGGGCCCACCTATTAACACTGTTGTGAAGGCCAACCCATGGAGTCAACCCAAAGGACCTCCCATCAGCAGTTTTAACTCTTACCAAATGCACCACTTTGGGCCACCAGGGTCCTCCTCCTCCCCAGACACCTCCTTCGAGCCATATCCACCTCAGCCAGAGCCAATGCCAGAGCACCAGGAACCACACCTCACCGAGCACGACCAAGAACATGAGCATGAACATGAGGATAGCCAAGGACGTGAGGAACACATACCAGAGGAAATTCCTCCATCTCCCTCTGGTGGTGAACAGCCTGAGGGTGAGACCATAGGTGTGTCCTAATTCCAAACTACATACTAATTCTAACTGGGTTTGACTACGTAATGTGTTTACACTGGATAAGTGACAAAAGTGATCATACACATTTTCCCACACATAGTAAATAGGGTACATAGTAAACATTGGGCTCTGAAAGACTTATCATTTTCTTTTTAACCAGATTCAAACTGCAACCACACCAGAGCACTAAAGTGAACTATGCTTGTCCTAATGTTAACAGCTTTTCATCTTCTTCTTCCTCCTGTCTTTAGGCCAGGCTCTAGACAGTGAGACAGAGGGGCGATTATATCGTATGGAGGAGGATGTGCGACATCTAAACCACGGTCTGGAGACCCTGAGGGGAACTGTGAATGGATTGGAAGATAGTCTCCGAGCCTCGCTGAGAGAGGATGCAAACAGGATGCTGTCAGCTCTGCTCTTTGCTGCCCCTGGTCCTGTTCCCGCTCCAGCTGTAGCCTCTAGTCCATCCACTGTAGGTTTTGTAGAGATTCCTGGCAGAGACCCTGAGACACAGGATCTAGATGGCAGACATGTGTTTCCAGGCCTTACAGAACTGAATGGAAGGGTAGAGGAGCTCAGGACAGAGCTGCAAGCCAAGACAATCGATCTGCTGGAACTCAAAGCAACAGTCATGGGACATGATGGAGCACTGAAGAAGATGTCAAATAGAGCAAAAGTGATATTAGAATCCAATGGCAATCTTGGGGAAAATGACCAGAGAGCTATGGAAAGGTTGATGGATGCCAAGCTGAGTGTAGCCAGCACAGAAATTCTTGGTGGGTTTGAGAAGCGCGTGGAGAGTGCAGAGGGGAAATGTGAGGAGAAAGCTGGGGATGTGCATCGTCAGTGCCAGAGGGAGAAAGCTGAGACCCAAGAGCAGATGGAAGAAGCTCTGGAGGAAAGTACCACAGACTTAAATACAGAGCTGAGTATACTCCAGGCACAGATCCATGGTTTAAAAGCTACAGAAAGCTGCTGTGGTAGAGTGAGTGGACTCGTTGAAAGGGTGCAACTGCTGGAAACATCAGTGACAGGCCTCAATCAGTCCCAGGGACACCTGAGAATTGGGCTGGGTGGACACAAAGACCACATAGAGGGAATGCTGGAGGGGCGTCTGGGATATGTAGAGGCCATGCTCAACCTGACTGGGCAAATTAAAAGCGATGAGTCTGGAAGGAGGAATGGTGTCCAAGACCGAGCTGAGACAAGACAGGGCCTGGAGGCCATAATGGAGGTTCAGTTGAAGGCTCTGGAAGGCCGTTTACTGACAGCTTTAGAGGAGCTGGAAAATGCCACGGCCCCCGCACTGCTGGAGGGTCATGCTGTTCCCACACTGGAGACAGAGCTGGAGTCCCTCCGAGAAAGACTAGAGGTGGATGTGGACAGAGTGCAGAAGCATCTGAGCACCCTTGAGATTCTCTGCTCCTCTTCCTGTTCCTCACCTGAAAACCCACCTTCCATCCAGGGAGACTCTGCTGTGCCAAGTGCTAACCTGGCAGAGGAGCAGAATGTAAAGGAGGTGCTGGACATGCAAAGTGACCGTTTGAATAGCCTCAATGTCACACTGCAGAACATCCTGGGGCGTCTGACCCGCAGGGACCAGCAGGAACAAGCAGAGGGAGAATCTCCCATACAGGGAGAGCTCACAATCCTCAAGTTCAATGTCCGCTCAGTCAACGACACCCTGAGAGGCCTCCAGGATTACCTGGGGACAGTGGTTTACCAGGTGGGTAAAACCAACAGTTCCTGGCATGAGAGAGAGGCTCGTCTGGCCCAGCAGATAAAGGGCATGGTCCAGCTGGTTGGACATCAGGCTTCCATGCTTGGGGCAGGTGAGCGCAGACTGACCCGACTTAAGGGTGATCTGCAGGAGATGAAGAGGAGGCTAGCTCAGGAGGTCCAGAGCTGCCATAGCACAGCTATGGGGGTCCAGAAAGAGGTAACTGAGGTTGGAGGGCGTGTTGCCAGTGTGGAGGACCAGTGTAAGGGCCTGAATTACTTGGCAGAGGACCTGGAAAGAATTAGGGAGGAGTTGGAGGGACAATCAAATGGGCTTCTCCTGCAAGTCAATGGGACTCTCTCCAGCCATGCTCAGCAGCTTTCTGAGCTGAGAGGCGAACTCAAAAACTGTACCCCCAAGGCAGAGCCAACACATCTGGAGGCAGAGCCGAGACGAGGGGACACCTTCACTTTGAATTAGTTCAGAAAATGAATGAAATAAGATAAATACTCTGCAGGTATAGTGGGGGTGCACTAAAACCCCATCTTATTATTTGAATTGTAAAATACAAAGGTTTTGAACCTGCACTGAAATAAGTATGTTTAAGTTAGCTTACAGTGTGAAATGAAAAGCAAAATGGCAGCTAATTTCGACTGCACAAATAACACAGAATCTGGAAATTAAATCATGAATGTGCTAAAATGTTTGTGGTAATGGACCATTTTTTAGAGCCGCAGTGATCGATGAAGAGGTAAACAACAGCAAACTGCACCTGTGTTACTGTATTGTTCTGTAAAGCTTAAAAAAAAAATCTTATACGAACACTTGTTTAACATTGTTTACATGTTTAAGTTTTTGTATTGATTTGTCTTATGTCTAGACTAGAAGTATACAAGATATTGTGTTTTTATATGGTTTCAGTTCTTGAGCATTTCTATTCCAATTGCAGTAATACATCAAATGTTAGCATTTCAATCTATATACAGTTTAATTTCAAGGTTTTTCAGCACTGACATTCCAATAAACAAGTTTCTTACTGTTCATGGTTTCTTGGTTAACAGACGTTTCATACAAGATAGGTTATTAGAGCCATTTAAAAATATATATAAGGACTCTTCTGGTGTCTGAATTGGATTTCAAAACAACACCAACACAAAATTTCAGAAACCGGCCATGTTTCACTTGAGAGGTGAGAGGTGTTAATGCAGAGATGTGGGGAAACCACAAGCAAGCAATAAAAGCACACTAGTATACTACTGGGGACTAGGGAGGACTGACTTGACTGAAGTTCTTGCAGAGAATTAATCTCCCTTCGAAAAATTAAGTTCATGGAGACAGCCCTTGCTAGCCAGAAGAAAATTACAAGTTGGCATTATTGCCAAGGTGATACAGAAAGGAGTGCTTTGTTAAAGCAGCCTACATCTTATTCTCTCTGTCTATGCTACAATCTACCAGCCCAGCTGTCTGAGCACAGTTCTCATTGGACGTTAAAATAGAGCGATAGGTGACCTTGCTAATAACCCTCCCCCTGTTAGTCCCTGTTCCCCTATTGGACAAACAACCATTAAAATGACAGCTATGTGGGAGATGAGTTCACTGCCGAGTGAAAACATTTTAGCCTGAGACATGTGGGGAATAATAACTATGGAAATGCCAGGGAGGAAAGGAGGGCAGACAGAAAAGATAGACATTTGTGTTGGAAGAACTGAGTGACTGAGTGATCGCGAGACACAAATATAAACCTAGGTAATGATTCAGGTTCATGAACACACATGCACTTCAGGTACATCTCTGTCATTGTTTGGGTTTTATTTTCTGTATTCCTCTCATGCTTCCTTTAAGTTCACACTTAGCCCAGACAGCAACACATTAATCTTGTTTGTTTCTAAGTAGACACTTGGACAGAAAGGATCGTCAGGGGCTCTAGTGAATTTGTCTCCTCTGACTCACAGTCTCTTCACTGCCCACTCATGGATCCGATTCTGAGTAATGCTCCCAGCACAACTCGCAGGCTGTCAGTGGCCAAGGCATGCACCAATATCACAAAAGGCAAAGCTGGCACAAAGACAGATGACAAAAGGATATTTGAGTAAACGGAGGGCTGCAGTGGTCTGAAACCTAAATCATCCTCTACAATGTCCTCTGTAGAAGCTTAAGGTGAAACAAGAGTTTTTGTCCTCATTATAGTGATGGTCAGAGAACAGACAGTTTTGATTACAGCTGGCTCACACACAAGGTGCCCAGGAGAGGGTTACCTTAAATCAAAGACTCAGAGCTTCTTTGCAGGATTTGACGTTGTTCAAGATGCAGTAATGTGTATAGCTGTACTTGAGCTCTTGACGTCTACACTGAACAAGTTATTGGTGAAATGATGTACTTGTAAAAACCCACGCTTACAAGGCATTGTAATATTTAGCATCATGAATGTTTTAAATAAATAGATAAATAAATAAAAAAATGTAGGGATACTATGCTGGAAACACGGCACCCATTCCCTGAAGTAGCTTATGTCAAGAAGATGAAATGCTGAGTCCCGATCTAAACACTTCCTTATGTCAGTACTGTGCTTTGTGAGTCAAGTTTGTCGCTGTGAGGCCGGTCATGATGTCACCCAAGAACACAGCTAACCTTGAGTTAGGTTAATTAGTTGTGCTGCTTCGATAAGTGACTGAAAAGCAGAATTAACAGACCTATGTACAGTCTGTGCAGTCGACCAATTTTCACCTGATTTTAGTTGAATGAAATGAACCACTCTGTTCTGATCTCCTTGAAACGCAGTCACGCTCTTACAAAAAGGAGAAGCACTGACAAAGATGAGTATGAGAAGTATTTTCACAGCTGCAGGACAATTGCCACAGCTGGTTCACCAGATAAAGGCACTGAGGTGAATGATGTACCATCAGAAGGGCAATAAAAAGTGCTATAAAATCATCCATGTTCTTATTACAATTTCTCTGTCTTATGTTCACTTTAGAATTTATTTATTTAGTACTGACCTGAACGCATAAATTCGTGGACAACAAAGAACATCCATCCATCTATCTTATCTATGAATAGGTAGAGTAACAGCTAAGTAACATTTTACTTAGATAAATATGTTTCCTCTGTGGAACCTCAAGATGCGTTGACTTCTAAATATCCAGCAACAACAAAACTGTTCCTTTAGGTTTACAATGTTCTGGTCTGCCATATCCATTAAGCTTATTTATTAGACAGCCACTGTATTATATCATATGGAACACCGTGTTATTAAGTCACTTCAATAAAAACAATGTAATAACAATAAAATGATGTTTATTCCGCTAACGATTACACGAGGTTTGGCAGATCATTTTTTTATTTTACTCTTATTTCTATCTGTGATGGTGGCATTGTTTAGTAAATCAACTCCGTGAGAGGTTTGAAGCCCAAAATAAACATGTCACAGAGTGCATCAAATGTACCTCTCTGACTCAAACTGCTGTGACCAGGACATTGTGGTCTCAGCATTCTCTTGCCCACTATCTCTCTCTCTTTCTCTCTACATCCGGATAAGTAATGACTCTAACATTGAATCCTCCTCATAAAACAGACACATGACATGAAAACCAACTAAAGCTCCAGCTTATGCCAACACTGTTACTAATGCAATAGGATGCACCATGACTATGAATGGGTATGAAAGGTCCCATCCAATGTCATGACTTGTATGAAATGAGAAGTGGTCCTCTAATTGTTATTGGTGAATAAACCATTATTTAATTTATTCTTTAACTTCCTCTTTGTGACTAGATTTTGTGATATGACCGCTATATAAACAGTTATATTAAAAAGAAACATAATAAAGTTCACTTGATTGTAGTTGGCTTAAATAATACTAGGGGATCTTGCTGAGCTGATCATGTGATGGATACAAGTTGTTTTAGATAAGATTTCCAATATGAAATGGACTAGATTTGACATTTAATTCACCAGTGCCTCAAATGTGATCTTCTCATTTCCCTCTTTCTCCTCCTCGTCTTCTGGCAGAATGTAGGACTCAATAATTAGAGTGACAGTTGCGACATATAAAAAAATTGGAAAGAAAAGTGTTCATCTGTTAAAGACGTTCATTATTCTACATTCACATTCAAATTATTTGCTGGCAGAAGGCAGACCAAGATTTCCAGCAGCGCCAATTAGTCACATTGAAGTGGCTAATCAGATTAAGGCTATAGCCTTAAGCTTTTTAATCCAGCCTCTCCAAAGGTTGAGGGATGGCCTCTGCTCTCAGTCCAGGGACACCGCGAACGTAACAGAAGGCTGCATCACAATTTCAGATCACTTTCCAGGAAGAATAATGTGCCATACAATAACTGATTGGGTTTTTGGGTACCAGTATTCTTTAACAGTTAATTAGTACAATGACAATAAAAATACAGTTAAAAGTATATGCAATTTACTGTATATGATTGCATAAATCTTTTGCATTTTATGTCATAATTCTACTGTATTTCACATTGCCAATGGTTAGATCATATCTTAAAATGTGATACTACAGCAATTTACTTCATAATGCATTTCAAGAATGTATCATGAGCCACTGTTATTTTAAGTTGGAAAGGAGGGTGTGACACACAGGACTGATTAGCTCCAGCAACCCAATGTCTTTCGCATAATTGGGCAGATTACCGAGTTCTAACGGACAGGTATATCATGAGGTGTGTGGTTATTTTGTAGCAGCCTGGTTGTCGTTTGCATGTGATGAAGGTAAACACAGTGGACGGCCGTGTGTAATGCACTATGGTGCCGTACATCTCCACTCAGAGGTTGCAGACTTATTAGCAAAGCTGTCCTGCTGCCTTCAGACGGCTGCAGGGACTTAATGAACTGAAGGAGATGGTTTTCATGAAAGTATGAAGCAGCTGTGGACACCAGATACTGTAAGAATTATTCATGTTAATTTAGAGATAAATGCAGACTGCTTTGCCGAGGTTTCTGCTTTAACCACATTAAACTTTCTGATGCCACTGGCAGGCTGGGGAGTGTTTAATTAAAATAGTTTATTTACGTTTTGAACATTCACACATCACGTGTGCACACAGACAGGCGAAGCAAATTTCAAGAGCATGGATGAAAGTGAAGGGATCACCAAAGTTATTACAATTCATCCTGAGGGGGACATGAATATCTGTACAAAATTACATGGCAATCCATCCAACAGTGGTCGAGAAATTCCATTCAAATCCACAAATGCCAACATTGTGGCACTAGAGGAAAAGTAAGGGGATCATTAAAGTTATTATTCTACATTGTTTGGGTACCTTTTATATATGTACCAAATTTTGTGCCACTCCATCCAATAGCTGTTGAGAGTTTGGTGGTGCACAGGAAAAGTCAGGGGATCTCCAAAGTCATTAGGGTTTATCCTCCGGAGGCCATTATTATCTGTACAAATCCATGTGGCAATCTATCAAATAGTTGTTGACATATTTCAGTCTGGACCAACCGATTGACATTGCAAACATTTCCAGACTCTCAAAGCCTTTATAGCCACATTGAAATTGTTACATCGTCATATTTCTTTGTTGCCACCATAAAAGATTTTTTGCTTAACATGAGTGATTGTGCAGACAAAGTAGAAACTCCAGATTATGTTGAAAATCAAGCATTTTTCAACGAGTATATTCAAATTCAAGCATATTCCTAACCTTGAAAACATAAAAGTTAGACTTAAGCATTTTCTTTCAATACTTTGTCTGAATCCGTGTTCAGAGTGAAAATCCTTCAAATGTTAAATAGGATCAAACTCCACCTTGAAATTGTTTCAGACACACAAATACATTTATAGTCTGCTGGCAGTTTTCTCTCCTCCTCTAACTCGTTTGATTGCCACCCTTGCAATCATTGATGAAATGGTTTGTATTTGCATACAGGGTGTACACAAACATACGCACTCTGTTGCTCATAGGTGCAGAAACGAGCCGCTGTGTATGAGTGAAGTGTGGAATGGGATTTGGGAAAACCTGCCTGACATACATGACTCATGTGTGTGACGAAAGGTGAATAATGAACGAATCAAAGTGTCGGGGGAAAGTAGGGAGTTAGGATTGATAAAGGAAATGGGGTGGGGAGTGTGGGGAGTCATCAGCGATACTCGGAGCTTGCCAGTATTATGCTGCTGATCTCTCTCTCTCTCTCGCTCTCTCCCTCTCTCTCTCTCTCTCTCTCGCCATCACTGTGGGCTTTTCGTTCTACATCAGTGGGGCTCAGTGCATCTCCACAATGATGATGAGCGCATTTGCTGTATGAGAGAGTGAGTGCGTGTCCACCTGGCCAGATGTGTGTGTGAGTGTGTGTCATTGAAGAGGAGGAGAATACCTTAACTGGTCTCTTCAATGTGAGCTCTCTCTGTCTGTCAATCCTCTCTGCCGCCCTGTCGGTGGCGTGCCAAGCTCCTCTCCTCCGTGTCCCGCTCTCCACCTGGCCTCTATGAGTTTAACTGAGGACAAGCCATTCCTCCCTGGAAGGTAAGCAGCACCGCGGTGGTGTGTCTTTTTTCCTGTTTCCAGTGTGATACAAAGAGATTGGACAATGACAAAAAAAAAAACGGCTTGCGATACAATTCGCCCTGTGAAATGATAACATCTGGCTGTGTTAAAGGGGTATTTATTTGCTGAAGGATATTAAGTCAAGTACTACTACAAGTAATACTATCTCGAGGAAGTGGAAATGCAGTGCGCTGGCTGTATTGCTGATGAAATGAAAGCTCAAACATCACAGCCAATTTGTGGGATCTCCTGAAGGATTAGTGACCATCATCCCTCTCCGCAAAAAAAAAAAAAAAGTAGTCGTTGCTACACTGACCATTTTCAAGACAGCCTGCATCCTGCTCGCCACATATTATTTTTCTGCACGTGCGTGAACCGCCTTTTGTTTCTGCTCGTTTGTGAGTGACGATTCAAATGTTTGTGGGTTCTCACTTTTGCATCACAGCAGCGAATCAATATATGTTGACAAAGACCGACGACGATGCTACAGTGTGACTCACAGTCTTTCTGTTGGATACAACATGATATAGCAAAGTGAATGACCTTCAACTGAGGACGAGAGTCAAAGGCAAATACGAGAGAAAACGGCTGTCTGAGGAACTTTTAGCAGGCTCAAATAGTTTTAGTATTGTACACGACAGAAATCAATATCCTGTACAGCCATCAGGTGACAACTAATTCATGGTCAAATGACCAATCTAAAAAAGACAAACTAAGACAGCACTCCAATATGACTTTAGTATTTAATATTCCACATGAACATTTCAGGCAAGACGCCCTTCTTCAGCACATACTCTGGCAATTTCACTACGACACGATTACTACACTGCAATGCTGGTCATCCTAAACACATTGTTAGGTGCACATTGTATCATGTGATCATTCTCCTCGGTCATTACGTAAGATATGTCACAGCATGCCCTGCAACGTCTGAAAGAGTCGCCTCATTGTCATGCTGCTAAAACACTGTGTAAATATTGTACTATAATGGCATTCACTCGTCACTGTCAGTCACTCTCAGATGAGGAGACAGTTACACACTGCGAGGGTGAATAGTGTCCACTTCAATGTCACAAAAGGCCTCACAGGGCCCTCAGGGGACGTACCGCACAGCACCCTGTGTCATATGTGTTGAAGCGAAGGTTTGCGTTTAAATTTTGCACAGCGTTGTAAAATATACGCTTGATAAAATTCAAATGATACAAACTGTTTGCACACAAAAAACGTGGACTACAGCTGCAATGATTAGTCGAACAAAATAAATACAATCAACAATCTACAACTATTTTGTTAACCATTTTGGCAAGTTTACTGGTTTCAGCTACAACGATACTGAACATTTGCTTCTATTCATTATCATTTATGACCGTAAATTAAACATCTTTGGGCTTTGGACTGCTGATTGCACAAAACAAGAAATCTGATGATGTTACTTTGGGCTCTGGCAAATTGTGATGACAATTTATTTCTCACTTTGTCTTTGAAATTTTAGAGACTAAACGATTAACTGATTAATAGAGAACCTAATCGGCAGATGAATCGATAACGAAAACAGTTGCAGCTCCTGGCATTTGCACATAACTGTGCTAGAAAACAAACTAAAAAAATGGCCCACAAAAAATTGCATGTTGCAAACAAACATAGAGCTCAGTAAAAAAATACTAAATATTAAAGGTAATTGCAACATAACACTGTTCTATTAAAGACTAAAATTAGGTGCTGGACAGCGTCTAATGACAAGAGATATTATTTGCTAGAATGTTTTTAACATATAAGAGCATACATGATAAAAAGATGCTATAATATTGCTTTGAAATGCACCAATGAAAATTTTGTAAATACATAAATGGACAGGTCAAGCCAAGTATACAAGACACAATGTGACACTTACACTCAGAAACACACAATATATTAAAAGTGGGCTGAAGGAAGGGCAATGTCAGGGTATAATTATTTAATTTAAATTAAATTAGTCTTTTTAATAAAAAAGACATTTACTTTGGCTTCCATTATAGCAACAAACATTTAGATTCAGATTCAAACACACAACTGAGTTAAGCCACTGGCTGCCAATCTCTGAAAACCATGCAGAAACACTGACATTGTAATTGTCACTGCTCATGAGCTCATGCATGTGGTCGCTTTTGCCGTTGCACTTAGACACCCTGACACGCCTGTCAGCCTCTAAATGGCTGCTTATCTCCTCTGACCACAGCCAGTTAAAATGTTAGGAGTGACAGTCCTAGCTTCAGTGGCATCACATCACGGAGACCTGGGCAGATGGGTCAGGGCAGGAGAGGATGAGGTGCAAATGTGCGTCAAAAATGAAATAATGAGTCAGGTCAGCAGACAATATGGTTTACCCCCTACATCATCATCTGGAGGTCAATGTCCCACCACAGCAGAACAGAAGAGTTATTCAGCCAGGCTCAGAGACAGGATAACAGTAGTGTCACAGTTCAGCCAGTCTCAAAATACTCAATCTGTCACAGCGGACCAAAGGCAGTTCAGCTGGTTAAGCTCTCACTGTCTCTTCTCCCTTTAGCTTTCACACTCACGTGGCCGAGGGACGTCTTGGTTTGGTTCCTTTGGCTACATAAACATGTTCAGATACAGACAATGAGTCCAGCTCTAGAGATATATTTGATAGTAAAGTCACATACAACGTGTGTCTGTGTTATTGTGAATGAGACGTCATTTGTTAAATTAAACAACGCTGCTCTCTAAATTCAAAGGGGATGCCGCTCACTCAGGCTTGTTGGAGTTGCTGGAGCTTAAAGACCAGCACAGAAGCGTCTGCACACTCAGATCTGTGCAAAACCTGTTTTGAATACTGCGAGCTTTAAATCCTCCAGGCGTGACAGTGTCTGTCCAAGGGTGTGGTGCATGAGATAAAACATCTGTTGCACAGATCTGAGTGTGCAGACGTTTCTCTGTCAAGCCTACTTGTGCAGGTCTGTTATGAACCGTGAAACATGCACCCACAAAGCTGCCTTTTTGAAATCGTATTGTCTTTGGCTGATCATTTGTGATTGTGTAAAATCATATATGTGCAGCCTACAAAACACTGTATTCTAATTTATTTTTGCATATCTGCTACAAATGTGATAAACCAATAGTATCTGATAAATGTAACCCCCCGTTGGGCTCCTGCAAATCCATCAAATAGTAAATATGCTTTATTGATAAGAGAATCCTTCTTTGTGCTGACATGACAGTGGGGTTCTTGGATTGGAGTGGCACTAAAACTGGTGATAGAAACTTACTCCGCCTCCACTCAGACTGACTGGACATTTCGTCATTGACTGGTGCGCTGACTTGCATAATAATGAAGCCTCGCTCTTCCTCCTGTGCGATTGCCCAAGTCCTTGAGAGTCAACGTTGCCTCTGCATCATCTCTGATAGCTCTCCAAGCATTGCTCCAGATTCGTCCTCCCCCGTCACATTCTTCTAACAATCCATCATTTATCAGCTCTCCGTCATGTCGGAATGAACACACGCTCTGCTCATGATCTTTTCTATCACTTCACGTGTCTGTACTGCATTTGCGTGTGTGCATGATTGCATAATGCTTAAACATGTGTAGGCTGGGGACAATAGTGCAATCTTTTTTTCTAGCAAATCTGACCGCATGCTATCTTAATCATAATGTCCTCATTCTCTAGCTCACAATCTCTCATCTCATACACCTGCTGTAAATCCTGAAAGTCTTTCTAATTCTTTCCATCTGTCAATCCGGCTTGACATTTATATTTAATACGAATTTTCCTCATCTTCTGCACAGGATTATTTTATTATTTAAATAAATAAAAATAAAAAATCATCATTGTCCTGTAGGCTGGAAATGTTGCGCAACAAAGACTAACAAAGGACGGACTGCACCGCAGACAACTGATCGCATTTTAAATGCATCAGAAACAAAACTGGAGAATTTGTTGTTGTGGTTTCAAATACTGAGGAACGCTTATTGGACACTCTTTCAACAACCCACTTCTGAGTGAGCCTACAACAACATCAGTGAAGTATCGAGTGTGTTTAAATCCTTCAATCACTGCATTATTCACAATTAACATGTGTGTGTGTGTGTGTGTTTGTGTGTGTGTGTGTGTGTGTGCTAATGTTGACATCATTTTAGATGGGAAATGCTTCAGACACATCTGCTGTGTTTGCCTCCACCATCTCCGAGAAGCATGACATCCTCATGGGTTCACTCTACAGCGTATTCTGTAAGTCCACACGACAAGCAAATCTCTGCTGTGTCGATCGTTCGCTGGCTTCATGCATGATGACAAATCCCCACAGGTGCACAATCTCTAGCCTCTCTCTCACTCCCCTCTTTTATTTTATTTTTTCACAGGTATACTGTCCCTCATGGGAAACTGCATTCTCCTACTTGTTGCATATCACAAGCGGTCGACCTTGAAGCCAGCTGAGTTCTTCATCATCAATCTCTCCATCAGTGACCTTGGGATGACGCTCTCTTTATTCCCACTGGCAATACCATCAGCTTTTGCACACAGGTATCTCACATCCTCCCTCTTCTCTTACTGTTTTACTTTCTGTTTTTCCAAACTAATTTCTTAGTGAACAATTAACTGACTGTAATCTGCACTGCAGTCAACCTTTATTAAATTGTGACTTTCTGTGATATTTCCTCACATTGTGTGGGCCAAACAACGAATCGATGACTCAAGAAAATAATCAGCAGATTAACTGATATTGAAAATGGTCCCTTTTCTCCCTGTCTGTGTGTACAGGTGGCTGTTTGGAGAAATCACCTGTCAGTTCTATGCTATGTGTGGAGTACTGTTTGGTCTATGCAGCCTGACCAACCTCACAGCCCTCTCTTTAGTGTGCTGCCTTAAAGTCTGCTTCCCTAACCACGGTGAGGGGATAATAAACTACAATGAGAGCATGATGTTGCCAACACTACATCATGACGTTTTGACGAAGCATCTTTTTCTATGTCCTGTCTGATCAGGTAACAAGTTCTCCTCATCCCATGCCCGCCTCCTGGTGGTTGGAGTGTGGTGTTACGCATCGGTGTTTGCTGTAGGGCCCTTGGCACAGTGGGGACATTACAGTCCTGAACCTTACGGCACAGCCTGCTGCATTGACTGGCATGCACCCAACCACGAGCTCTCAGCTTTGTCTTACATCGTCTGCCTTTTCGTCTTTTGCTATGCCCTGCCCTGCACCGTCATCTTCCTCTCCTACACGTTCATTCTGCTGACCGTGCGGGGGTCACGTCAGGCCGTCCAGCAGCATGTGTCACCACCACAGACCAAAACCAGCAGTGCACACGCTCTCATTGTCAAGGTCAGAGGATTTGAGTGTGTCGCTTCAGCATCGCTGACTTCTGGTTTTGCGGCTGACAGGATTTTAAGAGCATATAAGGCAGTAAATTATTCAAAGATTCTAAAAATGCTTTACTTAATCTTTGTAGAATCTTCTAATGCATATGTAGCTATCTGTGTATGTATCTACACCCTTTATGTTTACTTGTCACTGATATAACACTAAATAAATCTTCTCCATGTCACGTTTGTGCGCTGTGTGTATCCATGTGCGAGTGTCTGCATGTGTGTGTTTCTTCTCCATAGCTGTCAGTAGCAGTATGTATAGGCTTCCTGGGTGCCTGGAGCCCATATGCTGCCGTGGCCATGTGGGCTGCTTTCGGAGACTCCAGGCGGGTTCCACCTGATGCCTTCGCCCTTGCCGCCATTTTAGCCAAGTCTTCCACTATCTACAACCCTATGGTCTACCTTCTGTGTAAGCCCAACTTTCGCGAGTGTCTCTACAGAGACACATCTATGTTACGACAGAGGATCTACAGGGGAAATACACAGTCAGATCTGAAAGAACGTTTCGGGTCCAGCTTACAGCGCAACAAGGACGACAGCATCTCCATGCGCTTCTCAAACGGACAGCAGGAGAGCTACGGGGCGTGCCGGCACTGCACTGAAAATGCAGCGCCGTGCCACGTGAACGCACCCCAAAGGACTGCCTGCATCCTGACCGGACCCACCTACAGAGAGGTGACACTTAGCCAGCTCTCAGCCAAACCACAAGCTGATTTACTCTAGTGGTACAACGCCCTTCTTTCATGAAGCAAACAAGACAGGACATGTGCTCCAAAAGATAGAGAGATTTCTGGGCATGGACAACAAAACAACAACGGGCAAACAAGCTATTATAGTGAGTGTGTCTCACCAAGACTTTATAGCATGACAACACCACAGTCTTGCAAGGACCTTCGATAGCATACATCCTGAAAGGCACTCATAAATGACCCCTTCATGGTGAAAGGATAAAAACAAATCCACTTCATCTGAGGAGATTTGTAATATCTTGATACCCACTTCTGTGTCAGCTGGTTTCTTGTTTCATTTTGTACAGTAATTGAACTGGATTATGAAGGAACAGGAAATGAGATCTCTGCTGGCTTCAAGGTTAATTAGGAAAATGTGTGACATTTTAAAGCTGCTAATCATCTTTTGCATGGAGCATGTGAGGATGAACCACGTTAAATATCTGGCCTGGGCAAACAAACAACATAAGAAAAAAGATATGTAGTATTATTGAAAAGGACTGTAAAGGAGAAATTGTTTATGGTCATTCCTGTGACAACGAGACTAAGAGGTTAATGTGTAACTAATTAAGACTGGTTTAGGTTTTATCATACAAAGGACAAGGGCAACCATTGTATGTAGACATACATATATGGTGACAGCGATCAAGTATTCACCCCCTCTAGGCTTGAATGTGTCTATGGACATTTGGACCTTTTTCTTAGAGGAGTATTTTTGCCCAAAATGATGATGACAGCAGACCTACAGCTGCGGGGTTGCCAACCCTTTGAAGATAATGTGTATGTTCATCCAAACGCACACAAATAAGATCGCTCACTGGAGTTTAAATCGTAGAAATACAAAACAGAATATATCTATATAGTGTATCTGCTTCTATCAGAGCTGAACTGAACTGGAATGAAATAAAAAATTAAAACCACCATGCCAGCAACTTTGGATGCAAATGTATTTTATCAAAGTATAAAAAAAGAAAAAGTCTGGAGGATAAGCTATACAGGCATCATCAGTCTCATCTGATTTTCCTCTAAGCAGCCCCATTGTCTTCTCCTTAATTCCCCTAAAACTCTGTCTCTCTCGCTTGAAATCCACACCATGACTTGCCACACCAGCTGTTCCTGTGCCTCCACACAACCCTGGGCACCCAGTTAACACAAAACACAAATTTATTCTGGCATGTTAAAATCGCTGCCTCGATGGCGACTTGAGGACAATCGTTGTTCTTAAGTATATATGTGTGAGAGAGAAAGAGAGAGAGAAATAAAGATTCTTCATCCTACCTCCTGGCTGAGACGTCCACAGTCAAGTCATGGTTTTGTATGCTGCATGTACGTGGGAGTTCCAATAATGTAGAGCTGAAACGTTAGAGAATTAATCCATCAGTCGATTGACAAAAAAAAAAACGATCAGCAACAATTTCGATAAGCGATTAATTTCTTGCCAAAAGTTTCCTAGTTTCAGCTTCTCAATTGAGAGGTCTTCTTTTTTGCTGCTTTATATCATTAGAAACAGAATATCTTTGGGTCTTAGACTGTTGGTCAGACAAAAAAAGCTATTTGAGGATATCACCTTGGGCTTCAGGAAAAACTGTGCTGGGTATTTTTCACTATTTACTAAATTCTAAGACATTTTAGAGACCAAGCAATTAATCAATTCTGAATATAATCTTTAGTTGCAGTCCGACACTAACATTCTAATAATATTTTGGAAGCAGATTAAGAAGTTTCCTATTTCTCTGTAAAAAATGCAAAACCACTGGTATGTTGATTAGTCTGGTGTTTGTTTGTTTCCTACAGTACAGTTCGTACACATACAATACATTGTATTCTTGCATTACATAAATATAATACATATTTTTTACGATTTGTTTATTTTTTATAGCTTATTTCATTTGATTTTTTATCCTTTTCATCTATTGTATCTAGTTTTAGTCTAGTTTTTATTTAATTTCATTTTCCTACTTACTCTTGATTATTGTTTATATTGTTATAGCTTAAATTCCATTTTATTACATTTTTATCTCTTTCATTTTCTCACGTGCACTGGTTCATATTAATTTTATTTTATACTGTTTTGTGTGTTTCTGTTGTTTTTATGGTCTACACATGTTCTGTCATATTGTCTTATCATCTGTGAAGCACTTTGAACTGCACTTACCTGTGAAAGGTGCTATACAAATAATGTTTGAATTATTGATTGATTGATATAACATACTGTACGTACAAATGAATACAGTATGTGCATCACATGTATTTCCAATTGTCCAAAAGTCCTTACTTAACATCTGAGAGTTGAAGGCCTGCCTAAATGTCTGTCACTACCACTATGATTAAATCTTTAGATTTGGCCCACACATGTGATTAAATTAACTATTTTCCAGTATATGTCATGCTACAAAACAATTTTATTTTAAACTCTGCAGCTGTACGAATTTTCAGATCATTATTTTGGTTTTCCAGCTCACGTGAACACTGTATAAGTTTTGAGTCTCGGCCGTTTGCATACCAAGTTATTTGCAGTAACTGGTAGGAGGAGTAATTCATTGTGCAGAACCTAACAATGCACTTGATACTGTGTCAAGACCCGACAGGAAATCAAAGTCTCTTTGCATAGAGTATGTTACATTTCTGTTGACATGACCAGACAGATCACAGATAAATCAAGAAAATAATAAGCTGTCCGTTGCAGCCCTGTACTGAATGACAAACTCCAGATCAAACACTACCACAGAGTAGAAACAAGTCTGACAGTCTCAACAAGATTGAACATTATAACTTTTACTAAAGCAGCTTTTGCAGGCCTCTTGTATTGGGTTGTATTAGATTGTGTTCCCTGTGTTCACCACTACCGAGCTTCTTCTCTACTTTATCTATACCAGTATGATCAGAGGTGAAACTTAAATTCATACTCCAATTGTGACAACAATGCACAGGTTGTTCCTTTCTACTGTTGTGAGGTCTGCATGTGTCAGTTTGTCAGGAAGGCCTTGCTGTATCCAATGCACAGTCACTATCTCAGTGATGCCCTGATGCCCTCTAGTGCATATAAATGGAAAGACATGAGGAGCACTATCAGCCAAACTACTAGACAGCCTATTTTTATTTACCCTTAAGGAATGTTTTTATGTATAGTCTAATTTAGAAAATATTTGGGGCCCAAAATCTATTTTGATCATTTGTTGAAGCTCCTATACGTCAACAGTTCATCTACACAGGTGTTTTCCCTTATGTTGCCTGTCTTCTCGTGACTGTGTGGGCGAATTTGTCTGTAAAATGCCAAGGGCCAAAAGTTATGTATTAAAATTCCTGGCTTTAGCCAACCTGTAGTCCAAAACACAAATATGTTCAGTTTTACAATCATATGTGACAAAAAAAACAGCTCAAATTCCTTGCATTGGAGGAGATGGAAACAGGACATGATCAATATCACTCGAGCTATACAGGTAGTTCCCAGCAAAGCTCCACGCAGCTTCCACCTGACTAGAGAGCTAAACAACCAGGATGAAAACACCAAACCCACCTACTGCTGCACCCTCAGCCATGGCCTTCCCCACACCACTATTCCATAAAACAAAAACAGAAGGCATTTCTGGTGGGAAAAAAATAGAGCTGGCAACTTGTACATATTGCATAAAATATGAGCAATATGCTTGTAAGGCAACAACTAACTGTCAGACTATCTATTGACAGTGACACAACATTATAATGATTTTAAGATAAGATAAGAAAAGACAAACCTTTATTAGTTCCTCAGTGGGGAAATTGCAGTGTTACAGCAGCAAAGGTGATACTGCAAAAAAAGCAACAAGTAGTGTATAAGTATATCATGCAAAAGAAAAATAGAAGGTAAAAGATATGTGTATATATACAAAAACTACAGAATTTACATTATTGCACAAATTAATATTGGTATTGCATTGTGATTTTAGCAAATATTTAATTTTTTTTGCATCTGGCAAAGTGTAAGACCGGCAGCTGCCAGAATTTAAAATTAGATCAAATTGCTTGCTTAACTTATAATAGGTTTGTTGTAAATACACTAGATACAGTAGCTACTTCTCTCAGTAGGGCTTTTGAATTAGTTACTCTCTGTAGGGGTGGGGGCTGCTGAATCCCTTTTTGAGATAAACCTGGTAATTATTAAGAGCCTTTCTTTTAATGCCTATAACAAAAATTACTTTAAAATGTAGGGTCAATAAATATAATCTCCCTCCATTCAAATGATACATGATTGTAAGTAGGATTCAATTATGACGATTCAAAATAAAATGGCAGTTTTGTTTTTTGTTTTTTTTGGAGTCCCACTGACCTCCTGGTCTTTTTCACAGGCAGTAGTTCGGCCACTTCTTCTCCTGCGAAGGTCAACGGCAGCCTCTAAAATGGTCGAGACAGTGTTGTTACAGCGTCTTACAGGACTGACTTAACATTTGACCCACCGAGACGTTAACATTGTACCGGCTCGTCATGTCACGTCACTGCTGCTGCTGCTGCTGCTGCTGTTGTTGTCCTGGAGACTGAAAACTCACCTGTTGTCTGTTTTCGGCGGAAGTCGCCTCCTCGCGGTGACGCGCGCGCACGCTCCGAATGACACAACGACGCGCGCGGCACTTTCAAAGTTAAAGGTAGGCGCCTTCTGTTCGGGTCGGGCTTAGCGCGGTGCGTACTTCAATACGTCTCCAACTTTATGCCTGGGCCTAAACTGTGAGCGGTATTCGAAGACGGGAGGCCGCGATGTTTACATGCGAAAATCCAGCCTTTGCCGCCTTAACGTAACGCTAGCCGAACGCTAGCTTGTTACCGCCTAGCAAACAGCGGGTTAGCTAGGCTAGGTTAGCTAGCCGATTCTGACCGTAGAAATGCGCGAAGTTCAAGTTCAGCCGACACTAACGACTAGCTACACGTTCTACTACTCTAACGTCAGCGAAATCAACATGCAGGTGCGTGGAAGAGGTTCGTTAACCGTCGTTGTGTGTCTTGTCAACAGGTGCCCGCCAGCTTCCGTAGTCCCAACATGATGTTCTACACGCAACTCTTCACGTCCAAGCGGGGCCCTCTAGCCAAAATCTGGTTAGCAGCGCACTGGGAAAAGAAACTCACAAAGGCACATGTATTTGAATGCAATTTGGAAACGACCATCCGAGACATAATTTCCCCTAAGGTAAAAATAATTGTCAAAACGCATCCCAAAAAACCCCAGCTAATGGTGTAACTTACATTTAAGGTAGGAATTCTGTGTGTGTGTGTGTGTGTGTGTGTGTGTGTGTGTCTCTCATCTTTGTAGATGAAAATTGGTTTGCGGACATCTGGTCATCTGCTCATTGGTGTGGTCAGGATCTACTCCAGAAAAACAAAGTATCTCCTTGCAGACTGCAGTGATGCGCTTGTCAAAATGAAAATGGCATTCAGGCCAGGTAACACATCCTGTTTGTTTTGTCAGTGTCGAGGATTATTTAAATTTCAGAGATAAACAATGGCACTACGGGGGTTTGACAGGGCTGTGGTGCTGAATGTTAATAACGGCTGTGGAAAGGTAGGGAATGACAACTGGCCAACTGGATGCATTGAAGGGGAAAAGATAACATTTTGAAAAACAGTTTGTGACTCATGAAGCTATTGAAGTCAGGTCAGTGTGATCAGTTTAAAGTGACTGCTGCACACACCGTGCAGAGCCAAAAGTCAGAATTCTATCAGTCGTTTTAATGATTTCTGAGGAGATTAAGTGTTTATGACCGATATTAAACAGTACTATCTGGTTCACCAGTGTTGACAGATGATGGCCTGTAGCCTGCATAATAATAATTTAGGAATTATTAGACCAGAAATATCCTGAGGTATAGGCAGTAGGCTAAGCACTGTAATCATAAAGAGATAACATCAACTTTGACATTAAACAATCTACACATCACACATGTATCACATTGTATGTGTTGTCTGTTTGTGAAGTAGTTCCATTTTGGTTTTGTATTTACTAACTAGCAATATTTGTTTATTCCCAGGAGACTTCCTCCTTAAATTATCCCCAGATAATTACTACCTTGTGAAATGTACATAGTAAATAGATTTAGCTTGGTGAACCTAATAAACTGGCAACTGAGTGTAAATAAATACTGTTATGAAACTTTCCCTAATGAGGACATCCACCAGAGGGTGCCAGACATAGTTACCTAACCAACCTATTGAATGTTATATGCATTTATGATTTCTCTTATGTACAGTATCACACAGACAAAACATTTCCAGAATGTAGGCATGTATTTCTGATGCTACACACCCAACAAGGAGGTTAAGTTAGCATCTCTGAATTCATATACTACTATATATTAGCTCAGCTGAGTACTTATGTGTACAATCCTGAAGACATCATCTATAAATTCAGATATCTACTTGACATGATCTTTCAGTACCTGTGAAGGTAACGGCACACACTGCCTGTCATTTCTTTTTCGCTCGTTCTTCAGTTAAATCATTGGGTGCTGTTCTTGCCTCTTCTAGCTCTAAATGCACTACATATGTGAATTATTTTCCCGTTTCTGTTTCTCTACATACCAGGTCAGACAGATATGCCTGTGGAGGGGCTTGAGGCAGCACTAAAAGCAATTACTTTGATCGAAGATTTCACTTCCTTCGATGCCCAGCTGCCACACCCAAGGTACCATTTTCTACTCTTTAACAAATCCCAACCTGCCATTTTTATACTGCAGTTTTCTTTGAGACATGTCACTAAAGACTTGGCAGTTTAAAGGGCACCGTCAGGTTTATTTACCAATGTAATATACATTCAGTCAAACATGGAAAATCTGCATTTTTGAGCTTCTTAAATGGCAGTAATTGAAAACAGGCCTGTTTTTTAATAGATGTTATTTACAGAGCACTTTTCAAGACACTCAAAAATGCTTTAACATGACAAATTTAGTTTTCATGCACCATTTACAAACATTCCTGATGTCACTGGTTATAATTTTGTGTTTTGAATCCTGGAAGAAGAGCCTAACCCTTTCATTCACATTCAGATCACCCATTGTTTGTTTCCTGTCTCTGTCCACACTATGTTCTCTTCATACTGGGGCACCAGTAACATAGATGTCGTGGACCACTTTTCACTGAACCAGTGTCGATCAGAGGAAATCACTCTGAAAGAGGATTTTGGAAATGGCTTTCTGAACCTGGTAGATTTTGGTAAGAACCAGTTTGTTCTCATGTTATGGTACTTCCTGATTTTATATGCATTATTGTAATTTTCTTTCTTACTGCAGAGCCTTTCGGTATGTTTAGCATAAATGTATTCCTGCAGTACTAGACTTAAAGATAAATCTGGTGATTGTATATTTTTTGTATTTTCAACAAATCCCATGAAAGATCCCTGTATTTTCTGCATAGCCAAAGCCTGATAAGTTATTCCTCTGTGCCATAGAGCTCCATTGTTGTCCAAAAACTAATTAAATACTTAAATTTTCTGTGCAGAGCTGACATCTCATACTGACTTTGCAATTGTTGCCCTCCTCTTGTGTGCTCTGATGGGTAGGAGATGAGTCCCAGAGTCAACACAGTGGGCTACTGGACATGAGCTTCCACAGCCTGGCTCAGCACGGAGACGCTTTTGGGGATGAGGATAAAGGGTTCGACCTACTTGGTAGTGATTGTGAAATGATCAGGATAAGTTATTGCCATAGTTTAGCCTTAAAGAACATCATGTACTGGCTAACATTCTGACTTGCTTTACTGTTGTTGATAGTGGGGTTTAACCTTCCGCCAAACTAGGCAAGATACACAGCAGAGTATAAAGCATTTTACAGTATTATGATGATATCATTTTGACACAGATCGCAGACGTTTGATCAGGAGAAACCAGGTGGGTTTCCACTTGGCCAAAAGATTTTACTGTAATGTTTGTACTGTATGCAAAAGGAAATGACTCGATTAAACACCACACACCAGATCGCTGTGTCCCAATTCAGGTAGGTGCTGGATCCTCTGAAGGCAGCCTTTGTAGATCAATTATGTCGTACCACACTGAAAAGGAATTTTCTACAGTTCTTGTTAGGAGCCTGGATATGTTATGGATCAGAAGGTGTTAAAGGGAAATTAAAGTTATATGGATATATTTTACCTGGTAAATGGTCAAATTTACAATTTGGTACAAATGGTCATCTATTATGTGTTTGTGAAAAGTCACAACTCACATAAAAGGATCTTAACTAGTAACTTGCTTCAGTTTCCAAGTGGTGTTAGCAGTTTGTTTAAGAGCAGTATCCTGGTCATAAAGTGTGAAATATTTTTCTTTACAAGTTGTCGACTGAGATACAGCACTAGCGCACCATTAGGTTTTCCTGTGAGGCTCGACTGCCTCATTTGGGGAGAAAGCACAAAGTCATCGTGGCCTTCACGTCCAGTTGTTCATGGACCGTGTCTCTGAAGGATCCGGCCTCTGAATTGGGACACAGAGAATAAATAGCAGCTGAAACACAGGATGGCCTGACTGATCAAGAGTTCTTGATAACCAGTGAATAATACATATAAAAAGATTCTCATGTAACTTTGTAGTAAGAAAATCCCACTTCTACTACAGATTACACTCAAATACTAAAACTATCTGCTCAAGCTCAAAATATTTGCCCTTGTTATGCAACTGGTGACTCTTATTGCATTTTTTTAAAATGAAAAGTAAGTGATTCATTTTTTAAATTTTTGATTATTTTCCTGTAGACTTTCTGACAAATTCCAGTGATCATGTTGAGTCCACCAACTTCATCCCAGAAGAGCCTCCTAATGAAAATCCAGAGATCTCTGCACTCAATTATCAACAAGGTGATAATTCATCATAAATATTTTACAACACATTTGTTATTTACATGCTGTTTTCCTTCCATTGATGTTGATGTAAAACGTGTTCATTTCAGCAGTTCAATAATTACGCTACGCCTGTACTTGGTTATTTCAGCAGGGGGTTTGTTTGTGTGGATGATGGTTTTGTTTGAGGGTATAGCAGCACTGGTGGAAAGTGTTGTGTTTTGCTCATCATCAACATTTTCATTCAGACTTATTTTCAAACTCAATGTAGCCTCCATATGTTTTCCAGCTGCTGACATAATGGAAGTGGAGCCCCCTACACTGAATGAGACCACCCTGCTTGCTAATGAGGAGGCGGCCTTTGCCCTTGAACCTGTGGCTATCACTCGTAGGCACAACCAAACAACTCTCAAACTCTTTTCCTTCCGCTCACAAATGGCCTATATAGTAAATATTTACTGACATGCTGCTGCAAGAGCTGGCATCACCCCAATGCCATGCAAAGAGAGCCAAACCAAAAATAAACAGGTGACCTGGTGTCGCTTCCTTGTCACACAAACGTTAGGTAAGCCTTCTTATGACCTTCAACTGTTTCCTTTCAGCAAACTCTGAGAAGAAGAGGGGGAAGAGGAAACGCAAGTTGGTTGTGGACCAGACTAAAGAACTGAGTAATGAAGCCATCAAAGACCAGCTTTCTGACTATTCAGATGTGGTTGCCCCTTTGGACATGGCTCCACCAACCCTGCAGCTCATGCAGTGGAAGGAGAGCGGAGGTGCAGACAAACTCTTTGCACAGCCATGTTCCACTATAGTAACTCCACAGATAATGGAGGTAAAATGATGGACACATCCCTGCAATGTTGGTCTTTATCATAAAAACAATGTATTAATAGTGAACATTAAATTGAAAATACTGCTTTGCAGCTCTTTGCCACAAATATTTTCCAGATGAAATATTATAGTGTGTGTGGGAAGGTTGAGATGATGCGCCAGGATGGACAAGAAGGTAGGAACTAATCTCACTATTTTTAATGTATCACACTCAGTTCTGTCCTTTTGTTACATGAGAGCTGCATTATGTCTTGTGTAGGTCAGAGGGACATGCGTGTCCTTGCCACAGACAACGTCAGTGTTGTGGATTCATTGATAGATCCTGAAAAAACACACAACACTGAGCTGACAGTTCTTGATCATGTGAATTACTCAGAGTTCGCACAAGTAAGCCTTTCAGGTGAAGAGGAGGTATGTACATTCAAGAAGACTTAATTATGATGCATTTTCACTTTTTTTTCATCTTTGTTTTATAACCTGTGCTGTGTGTGTGTCAGGATGAAATCAATTCAGCGTTCACTCAGCCAGAACTTCCATCAGAAGACTCCATGTTTGTCCATCCATCTTTCATGGAGCAGGAGACTCAGTCAACGTCACTCCACACTCAGGTGCATGTGAACAGTTACAAATAGAAACAGGACAGGGAATTATACTCTTGTTGGACTCCAAATTTCACTGGCCTTATTTTGAAAGTGAACTGATAAATTGATGGTTATCTGCAAAAAATGCCTGGTACAGTAGACGAGGTAGAATCTATCAGCGCTTGCCAGATGGCGGGTGGTAATTTCCCATGCTGCCTTTGTGATGTACCTGGCGTCAGACTGAAATGTGATCCTCTTCTAACCTGCAGTCTCTGCTGGACAGCCAGGCCTTTGAGGAGAGGAGGATAAGCAGGTGTGCACAGAAGCTCCTGAACACTCTAAAAGTAAGGACCTAAGAATAAATGTTCAGGTAATAGAATCGCAGTAACACCGTTATGTATTTGTAAAGCCTGCATGTTCATGCATCAGGACTGTTTCCATGTGAGGCAGTGTCCCTGCTCTATGCGACATTGAATGGCTGATACAACGTACAGTCACAGTTCTCAGGGATTTAAGGTTGAGGAGCACAGAGCAGGATTAGGGATGATTTTGGGAAGTGAAATTATCTCGTGTGTTTGTTTGGCAGAGCCAGAGCAACAGTGACACCACGTTCAGCCTGGAGGCGCTCTGCCAAGGAGGCACCCGCTTGCACGCTGCAACCACTTTATTCTGTCTCCTCGTCCTGAAAAAACAAAATGCCATTCACCTGCACCAGAGCGCACCCTATGAGGACATCTTTGCCACACCTGGACCAAAGTTCTATGAATGATTAGTAAAACAAAACAGTTTTGTAAAATTACAGCTTGGGTTCATGAATGAGTTGTTGTCCTGGTCCTCCTCGGTCTGCCTCAAGCTCAAGTAGCACGTTTGTCAGTTTCCCAGGGTAAAATTACATGAACTCAAATAGGTTTCTGAATGTAAAAACTTTGATTATACATGATGCACACATACTAATGTGTGTATACACCTTTTGCTTGTTCTTGGTACTTTCTCATTTGTGAGAAACTGGGAAAGTACCAATGAAGGAACACTTTGTCTAAAACTCTTGTCAGACTTTTTATTAGGCCTCTGACAGCCAACAATATCCGACACCAGATATGGGGTTTACAACCTTAAATATCCAAGTAATCTGCAAGATTTTTTGAGTTTAATTATTTATTAGTTCATAAATTCTTGTGCTCTTTCAGGACTGCATGTTCAGTTACACCAGTTCCTTTATTTATTCTGAGCAAAGGATTTTCCCTATTTGACATTTCAATATATAGCAAATTGCTTTAAAGTAAATATTGACATCTATTTAACATTGTTCTGTTTTTAAGGGTAACAAAATATGGCATCTATATGAAAGTTCATATATTCACCCGTCGTCCTTCCTGCTGCTTGAATCCAGAAAACCTATGTACTCACTTCTGTTCATCGCTGAGCTGAATCCTTAGCAACAAATTGGGTGACTGATGTTAATTATACAATGCTAATAGACTCAAATTAGCCTACATCGCATCAGAATTAGCTATTTGTGCTAAATACCATCCTGACATCACAGGTTCACACGATGGATCACTAATCCAGACATGCTTAGAAGGTATAGGAGTGACTTTACAAAACATTGCCATTTCCCCACTCATGAGTTCATTATGTAAAAAGTCTTGCGTTTAAGCCATTTTAAATGTGTTATGTTTTCTGAAATTGTAAATCTGTTATGCTTATGTTGCTGTGGATTGTATTAAATTAAATGCCTACATGGAAGGGGTTTGCACTTGTTTTAATATTAATTAAAGGGAACAAACTGCTCCAACTGTTGCTTGCATTAGTCAGTGAATGGTGCTCCGAGACCTTCGTCCATCTGATGGTGTTTTACCAGTGCAGCTGGATGCTCACCACCCTGCCACCTCCTGTCAGTGATGGAATGAAAAAAATATATAAATCCAAAGATTCACCTGTCAAGACATCCCAACCCAGTCAGGAAAAAACTCCTGTGCCGACGGAGCATCGTTATCCCACCACTGTCACTTTAAGACGCAGCGACGCAGTTTCCTCATTTCATCTCCGGTCTTCATGGCT
Source organism: Gadopsis marmoratus (assembly GCA_036023855.1). Taxonomy (NCBI): domain Eukaryota; kingdom Metazoa; phylum Chordata; class Actinopteri; order Centrarchiformes; family Percichthyidae; genus Gadopsis; species Gadopsis marmoratus. The sequence goes on along the minus strand of JAVQJF010028868.1, from coordinate 63,685 downwards.
GCAGGATGGACTCCCGTCAGCAGCAGCAGCAGCGTCTCCTCTTCCTGCTGCCACCGGGGACCGTTCAGCGACCATCACGTGTGGCGGGAACCGAGGCTTTGCTGCGATGCGCAACTTCCACCTGCCGAAATGGTAGCGTTCCGTGCATCACTGTTCGTGCAGGCTGTGTGCGGCTACCAGGAACGTGCGTTTCGAGAGTCAGACACCCGGTGCCGTCCTTGTTAAGTAACCGTATGTAGGACACAGCTGGGACGGTGTTAGTCAGCTGTTATTTCAGAGACGACCGTGCTGCGTTTTCCCTTTATGGAAAGTCTCAGCTGGGGTGTTAGATGTCCTGTTAAGCCCCCCCCTCCCTCCCCCCTTTACAATCAGCTGGCTACACAAACTAGTGCTTATACTTTTTAGGCTTCTGTTTTGATCATCATCATCATCATCATCACCAGACCTGTCTGCGTATCTAACGCCGCTTTGTTTTAGGCGACAGATGTCGAACAAATCCTGCGATTTAACGCCGTAATGATGATTCGAGGACAAAACGTAACACCCCCGCACCTTCTGTCGTTTACCCAGAAGCTCATTTCCACGTCTTGATGCTCCTTTAAGTACAGTTTCAGCCACCTACTGTATAAATGCTCCCTTACGTAAGATGATTGCGTATTTCTCCGCAATAAACGGGCCCTGCCACTTGTTGCGCAGGCCGAAGCGACAGAGGTGAGGTTTCCCTTTTCATTGTCCTACAATATAAATACAGGACTAAATGCTTGGGTTTGATTTAGGCTGCTTGTCACCGTCCGCAGAGGTGGAGGTCTTTCGCGTCTGCCTGCAGCCGCCACAGTCATTTATCCAACAGCAGGTTTATTTTGGGCCTCGATCAGCAGGTTCCCTCAGGTTTATAGAGCCGCATGAAACCAGGGACTTTGGAAGAAAGGAGGACATTTTGTCCTCATCTTTGAGAGATAGAAGTAGGTTTCCTCCAAAACTAGGGTGGTGACAGAACCATTGGATAGAGATAAATTACTTTTACTTTATAGCTACTATCTAGGCCACATTATCTGTTATGTTTACATTCTGTAATTACACTTTTAGATGCCAGGTCCAATATTTGGCCTTAAATAGGACAGCATTTACTGCAACAAAATATAATCTAATAAAGGACAATAGGGTTGGATGTTTCAGTGCCTTCAAATATAAACATGTTTTAACCCCTTCTTTTATATCAAACTGCTCAATGCATCAATTTAACAATTAAATGATTTACCTAAATAAGATATTTTAGTGTTTGAAAAATAAAATGGGCTATGGTAATATCTGATCAATTAACTCACAACGGAGCACGATGGCAGCAGAGAGGGACCCAAATGCAGACAGTCGAGTTAAAGGGTTAATTAAAGGATAACAAAAAGACACTTACAGGCAGGTAAGGCTTGTTAACACAAAAATCCAGAACACAAGGAACCTCCACAAGGCAAAGCACAAAACTTAGTCCAAAAGAGGGATCCAAGACATAGCCAGCGCCACACCCACAGCTACAGAGACTGTCGGGACCATCCACACACAACAACACGGCACCGAGACGGCACATATATACACACAAGACTAACGAGGGGATCAGACACAGGTACACAGAATCAAACTAACGAGGACAGGAAACGATGACCAAAGAAGGAGAGAGACCACACAAAGGAAGGCAACGGAAACAGACAATCCAAAGGACAAGACCTCAAACTAAAGTCCACAGGGTGTGACATTAACGTGTGAATAAGCCTAAAACTCTGACCAAGCATTCAACAACAACTCTTTTTGATAATTGATCCTTCAGATGCATTTCGGTCGGTAGTCTGAATATATTGAATTTCGCAGCTATAGAGGAATCAGTCATTTCCCCCCATTTTGTTCCTGGTGGTGTGGAGAGGGCATGTTACAGACAGGATATTTAGACAGCAGCAATAAATAAATGTACGAATATATAAATATGAAAGATCCAAATAACCAGTATTTCTGAACTCCTGCTTTCAGGCAGTGACACAAGATGTAGACTCCTTAGACTCATGTAGTTATGGGATCCCACTATAGGGTCTAGAACACAATGAGCCTGAATTGTACATTAATCCACCTCTGCCCCATTAACTGTAATGAGATATTCTTAATTCGCTGTAGGCAGGAAACTGCTACACAATGACCATCTTCCCTGCTGGCCATCAAATGTCAGATTTTCTTTGTTTTTGCCCTCAGTTAATGTGAAGGTTTATCATGTTTATCTGCAGCTCTGCAGACGGGGAGGACACAGTTCAGAAGGAAGCAGCTGCACAGATTGTGAACTCACTGTGTCCCCTTTGTGTCAGCATAGAAAGGAGGCTCTATTTGCTGCTGGCCTAGACTGCTTTTATTAATATGGGCTTAGGGTTCGACTATAGTCACTGACTTCCAGTGAAGAAGCACATAATGACCACAAGATGGAAGTTTTTTCTTTGCACTGGGATTCATTTCAGTTGTTTTGGGGATATTTGTGATTTGCAGGTTTTGCCTCTGATGTGTTTATGTGACGGTTTTTACAGTCCGGCTGTGAGGGCTCCTAGCGTCCCTCTCTAGAGACAGCAGTGGAGAGGTTGGAGGTCCCTTGCACATCAATGTCTCTCACTCTGATTCGAAAGCCCTCCTCAGGTCAGCGCAGGTACTGTTGAGACCTTCTCACACCTTTAGTTTTAAGACTGATGCAAGAGATCTGACATATTTGGTGCTGTGGCTTCTCACCGCATTGTAAATGAGTGTAATGCGATCCTTCCCTTCAAGGCGCTCAGTGGGCACTAGTGGCGGCAGCGGGCGACATTCCCACAGTGATGCATCCAGTACCCACACCTACCCGGGTCGGGTTAGGGCACCAGAGGGCAGCCCCACAGCTCGGACATATCCTAGTACACCCAGGTGAGATGTTAAAAAGGAGATTATCTTTGTGTAATGTGTTCAAATGTACCTAAATGTTTTTAAGGGTGACAAAAGTGGCTCATTGTTCAGAGAAGCTATCCCACATCACCTTTTCATATCTGTGTGTTGATTCAGGCGTCAGGCAAAGCACACAGCCTGTAGCGACAACCATGGGATCAGGCCTCCTACCCCGGAGCAGTACCTGACACCGCTGCAACAGAAGGAGGTGTGCATACGGCATCTGCGAGCCAGACTGCGGGACAATGTGGAAAGACTACAACACAGGTGAGTCTTTTTCTCCTTCAACACTAATGTTTTGCTGGTTGTTTTGTCAACCTTTGTGGTAACCAGTAAGTAGTGTTTCTTAGTACCTCAGGGCGTGGTGGTGGTACATAAAGTGTTATCTTTTCAGGTGTCCTGTTTGCTAAACTGCCATGTTTACTATCTGTTAAAGAGAAAATACAATGCAAAGTTAATCTGCTTTTCGATTATTCTTTATACTTTATCAGAGACTGTGAAATAGATGAGTTGAGGACCCAACTGTACAGGATGCAGGAAGACTGGATAGAGGAGGAATGTCATCGTGTGGAGGCCCAGTTAGCCCTGAAAGAGGCCCGCAAAGAGATCCAGCACCTTCATGAGGTGGTTGAGTCAGTGAAGTCCAACCTGAGTGTCCGTGAACAAGACCCGCATGACCACAAGCCATACTCAGGGTTGCAGGGAGCTCGGCCAGGGGGGAAGTCTCGCTCCTGTGGCTGTTCCCCAGCCAGCACTTTGAGCCGCAGCACCACCTACACCCGACTGAGCAACGAGGCTCTGCATCTGGAGCGCAGCCCCAATGCTCCCGAGTCAAGCAGAGCGTCTCGCCCTGCAGGACAAACCCACCTGCTCCTGGAGGCGGCCCTCCTATCGGAGCAGCTGCCACCAAAGGGCCACACCCATGCCCCCACAACTCTCCCACGCTCATCCACCTATGAAAGGCTGTGTAGTGGGGGGGCAGTGTTGCCAGTATCCCACTCCTGCCACACTCTTAGTAGCAGCTGTAAGTGCACTGGCCACACCTACCTCCCCCATCATCACTTGTTCCTGCATTTACCTCAGGAGGAGGCCCCGCTAACAGCGGCAGCTGCTGCTGTCCCTGCTACTGATCCTATCCCTACTCCTGCTCCTGCAGCAGAGAAGAAGCCAGAGGTGCGCTCCCAGGCCTGCAGCCCGACTATGACCTGGCTGTGTGAGGAGAGCGGTGCCGACGAGCTGAGCGTCATTTCTTTAGCCACAGCAGACATCACCCACTTTGAACCACATCCATGCCCATCGTTTTTACCTCACGCATCCCCTCCGGAGCATCCATACAGTGTAGAGCCGCTGCCACCCTACAAGCCAGAGAAGGTAACAAAGATGCCAGCAGAGCCCCACACCTGCCAGCCACACCCTACAGCTGCACTTCCAGTGAAGCAGGACGCTACAGCGCTGGAGAGAGAAGAGGACAATGTGGATGAAACCGAAGGTCCAAATGAAGACGCGTATCCCCCTCAGCCGTGCCACTGGAGCCGCTACTTCCTTGTGGACCTGTTGGCTTTGGCAATGCCAGTGGTCCCAACCATGGCGTGGCTGTGTCGAGGGGCGCCACGGGAAGTCTTGCCGGTGTATCATATTGGCTCCCTGCTGAGAGGCTGCTGTGCTGTGGCTCTCCACTCACTTCGCCGCCGCGGAGCAGGCAGGGGGCGCAGGCCTACCAGCATGAATGGAGCAACACCAATCTGACATTAGCAAAACAACTCCCAACCTCTGCAGGCACAGCCACAGCACTGCTAACTTTGCTTCATATGTCCTCCTATAAGATTTTTAGATTTTACATGATGCCCTTGTGATTTTGTGCTCATGCCTTGCCTTAGAGAACAAAGGATTAGTTGTGCATTATTAACTACTGTCATTACTCAAATATACTTACTGCTTCTGCCTGCACTTTAAGTGGTTTTCTCTTTATTGGGATTCGCATGTAGCCCATAGATTAGTTGGGTTCTCTTGCTTGAATTAAAAAGCCCCTAACTGGATTTAGATGAGCCATCTTCTGTGGAAAGATATTCCGCAGAAGTAGAAGAAACATTGTCTGTTGAATGCCCTTCTATTTTCATCATTACACTTTTTAAGTCATGAAACTGTCTTTTGCATCAACAATGTCCCACAAAATCAGAAGAATAAATTACAGTCAGTACTGGTACTAGTGGTCAAGGGTCAAAGGTCAAAAAGTCTTTATTGTCCCCGAGGGGCAAATTGGGCTACAGCCATAAAATGCGGCACAAAAACATCAACAACAAAAGGGACAAGAGAACAGATAGACAAGTACGGTTAGCAGCAGTCACAGGTGTCTGACTAGTTTAGATACAGTTAACAGATTTACAGAGCACAGTGAGTGTAGGCAGCAAAAAGTGGGAGGCATTCAAGTAATTTCCACCCATGAAAATACTGAATGTGGTTTAAAGGTGTCTTGACTTTTAGCTTCCGAAAAAATAGATCATGTGCATCGAATCAAGTACTCAAGTGCAGAACAAACAGATCCAATAAACACAACATGGGAGTTTAAAACTGTGCAGACATGATTTCCTTGATCCCATTGGGACATTTACCCCAAACGTCACTTTTTTCTCGCAAAAAAATCAGTTACGGTGTAACAATGACCTGAAGATAAAGAAAGGATCTTAAGTTTACATCCTAAATGTACATAATGGAGATAATGTCAAACACTAAATGGTGTTGAAAGAAAAAAAAAGCACTGTGCTTACAGCTTTTCAGCAGGACAGACATTATAGCAGTTTGGATCTAAAAATAAAGACTTGATGTGGGTGTGTGAGCCAGGCATTAATATGCAGCTGACGAATATGGTCGTGTATCTACAGTTACATATTTTTATGAAGGCTATAAGAGATAAGAGGAAAAATCTCTATGTACAGTAGGTGGAGGCCCAGACAGCTGAATGAATGAAGGCCTTGGATGAGCAGTTTTGTTTACTGAATTTGTGAAGAGATAACTGTTTGATACAGTGATATATTTTCTAATTTTACATGAAATAAAAGATCTTAGATTAAAACTTGAAAAGCTATCATTTGCATAAGTGTATGTTGCTTTCATAGCACTGTATTGTGATTTGTAATAATGATGTAAAGTATGCATCATGGCCGTTTTGTGTGTGGATTGAAATGGCTCAATTGTAACTACAAGCTACGATGTGAAGGATGTATGGGTAATGATGTCAGCCTTATTATGCAAAAAAGTAAAAAAGAAAAAAAGCGCAACATTTTAGCTTTCAGGGATCTTTCCAATAAGGTTTCACTGGTTATTTAAGCAACGATTCAGGCAGAAGAGCTGCAAGTGAAAATTCAAACAACGGAAAATAAAAAGTGTAATTCATCTATTGTTGGAAGCAGCACATATTGTAGTGCTTGAAACTTCTCAATATTTTCTTAGTTTCAATTTGCTAGACTTTGGTTCCAGAGCGACTACATTCCCTTCGTGGTCACAACTGCTCCATGTGTCACTTGTCTTTCTACATGTACTTCTTATTGCATATCCTTGACTCAAGTAGGTGAAACTAGACCTTCCAACAGCCTGTACTGTACATGCAAAAAAAATCAACTGTACAATAACTGCACAGGAAACGCCAGAATATTGCAAGATGCCCTGGATGTTTCATCTCTTCTTGGAAAATAAAACATGCTTCTGTTTTCTTTTTATTCTAGTGTCCTGCAATACCATTAAATATGAATTAATAAATCAGCGAGGATGATATGGCCTATTTTAAGGGAACACCGAGGTTAAACAATGAGATATAATCATCCAAACGGGAAGAAAAATAGCAAGATTATGTTAAAATTACTCTTTTAATGTGTTTAGAGTAAGGAACAGACCATTTACAACATCCACAGCTTGTTACACACAATTTCTTCAAAAAAGGAGAATCACAAACCCCAAGATGTGCCTACGAATACTTGTGGGGGAACTTACCATGCAAGTTTAGAAACCTTTTACCAAATGTTTTTCCCACAAGACTTATCTTTTGGCAAAAAAATAAAAAAGTTTCACAAGCAATCAACAAGACAAATGATGTCCAGTTGTGAATGTTTCAGCGATAGTCGATTTACTCTTATAAATTAAGAATTGATGCTGCAGTATAGACAGAGAAAATCCTACACCTGCAGAGGCCTGTGTTCATGGCAATAATGTGTTTTGAGTCACGAATCCCTGCTTACAATGTATTCCATTTTCTAATTTAACCCGATAACAAGTATCACAAAAAGGTAATTCATAGAAATATCGTTGTGTCAAACAATTTATTCTCATTTTTAATCAAGACGATTCATTACCCGCAATACAAATTTTAGTGTAAAGGCCGCAGAGCCACAGGAATGAGTGATTAAATACTTATGACACCTATCTAAAACCTGGTCCTGATGGCAGACACATTTTGTCCGTTTTAAATCCAAAAAAATAAAAATAAATTTTCACCATAAAAATACAAAGCAGAACATGACAAAATACATCGGAAGGGAATGGCCTATGACTTATTACTGTATGGAATCTAAAGTATAGTATGGAGGATGAAGTTTTAAAGCAAGTGACATAACACAATTTGTATTTAAATGGAAAGGAGAGTGAACTAGTGAAGCTATAGACATAGGTCCTATGCAGGGATCAAGAGCAGGAATCATCCGTTAACATTTCTCCTCCATGTTCCCGAGATAGGAGTCAACCTGCAGGGAAAAGAAAGGGGTCTTAATGCTGTGGTTCAGGAGGAGCGGCAAAAATGGGATTACAGGATGTGGAGACTGACGTTTGTGATACACAGACACCAAAAGGCTGAATGTATAGTCCCTGCACATTAAATAACCCAGTCAGCCACCCCTGCATATAGATGCGTTTTAAACAGCTACAAAATGTCCCCCCCTCACATGACGGAGCACGGCTCCTCACCCTGAAATTCTGAGTGGAATTACAACCAAAGTGAGTGCACGAGGTTCAGGCTTCCAGGCTGATCAGCTCCACGTCGAAGGTGAGAGTGGCGTTTGGTGGGATGATCCCTGGGTGCCCTTTGCTGCCATAGGCAAAGTCCGGCGAGCAAATCAGCTTGGCCCGCTGGCCTACACTCATCTGTGGAGGAGAGGGAGAACCTGCTCAGACTGCTTCCCCATACTGAGTTAAAGACGGCGGCGCACGAAAGTTTACATGACAAACCTGCAAGACAACGCGTGCGTGATGTGCACCAGCGGGCCGTTCAGAAAGTTGACATTGCCGCCAACTCACCTGGGCTACTCCTTCTTCCCATCCGCGAATAACCTCCTGGTGTCCAATCTTGAATTTGAACGGCTTCCCCCGGGACCTCGAAGAGTCGAACACTTTGCCATCTGCCAGTGTGCCTGATAGGAAGACGGGGTTAGCCGATTAGCGCTCAGCTCGGGTCGCTGGGGGAGTCCCTACCCTCCTATGCCAAGCTAACGGTAACGGAGACCCGAGCGCTAACCTAGCTGGCGTTAGCATCACGGGGCCAGCTAGCCAGCTAGCTAGCTAGCTAGCTAAACGTTAGGTGGCTGACTTGACAGCAGCTACGGTGCCGTTAGCCCCAGTCCTTCGAAGTGCCTCGAATAACCACAACACCTGTCGATCTATATTACTGAGCAAATCGTACAAGTCAGACAGCAGAAGTGCCCGGCTTTGGCATCACCTCAGCGGGTGTTAGCCGAGCAGCAAAACAACAAGCAGTCTGTTGGAACAGGGCACTGGGGGCTAAGCTGCAATGCTAACCAGCGCAGCCAGCCGCGGGTTAGTTAGCCGAAACGGAATTACTTGGTGCACCATTTCACGCCGCTACCTGCCAGCGTTGCCGGGGTACGGTGCAGTCAGCGTGAGCTAAAACGGCAACACTTTCTGCGGCGCCCTCGGCTCTCTGAAGCCCGGCGTCCCCACTCACCGACATAGTGCACCACGACGCGCTGCCCCTTCTTCGGGTACGTCTGTCCTGAAAACGGGAGACAAGCAGAGAAAAGCGCGTGTAATAATGAACCACACACACACGCCCAACAAAAAAAGCAGAACAATATTCCCACCGTCGCCCGGAGATATGGTCTCAATCTCTACTCCCATTTTCGCTCTTCGGTAACCTTCCTCTCGACCACCCTACAATGCGAGCGGAAGCAGGAGGCAGGAGGCAGGAGGCAGGAGGCAGGAGGCAGGAGGCAGGAGGCAGGAGGCAGGAGGCAGGAGGCAGGAGGCAGGAGGCAGGCCTCTTGCCGAGCGGGTGGCAATAGATGTGGAGAACGCACCAATTGACCGCCGAGGCATTATTATAGATATATATAAATCTACACAAATTGCATTCTTATTCGGAGACTAACCTTAAACCCAAACAAGCAGGCGTTTTATAAAGCGTGTGACAAAAATATGACTAAAACAGATTAATTGATAACATTTGGACTTTTAAGTGTTTGCTGAGTAACATGATGAGGGGGGGGGGGGGGGTCATACTGCAAGCAGTCAGGAAAAACACAATTAGGCTACTTGCACTTTGTGGTGAAGGGAAGCATCCATATAAAACCAACGATGGCGAGTACCACACAGTGCATCGGCCTGCACAGAGCTCAATTTAAAAAAAAACAAGCATATTAAAATGAGAAATAGCTTCAATACTAGTCATAATACTTAATAATTCATATCAAAATAAAACGGCACAATTATATGTCCCAAGGGCCCAGAGGAGTAGCATTGTCATTCAGACACCTGGCGATTATAAATCCAATTTTCACTCTCTTTTATCTCTGTTTTTAGTCTCCACCAACTCCTGAGGGAAATGTCTGGTAAGTGCTTTACTTTGGTCACCAGCTAGCCGCTAAATGTGTCTGCCTGCTGTTTGGTGCTGAGCAGGTATCGCACAGTGGGGTTTTAAGCTGGAAATGATGCTGTGAGGGTGATAGGAGTGTGAGCCAAAACAGTAAAGTCGTGGCCAGACGGCTAAACAATGAGCACGAGTGTCTAGATTTCTCCACTTTGAAAAAGATGCAGGACGGGCGAGCTGTAGGATCATCCAATCCAATGTCGAAAGTGTTTGCCGAAGGTTGTTGTCTGAAGGTAATGAGAGCATCTCATGTATCATGTATGTACAGCCGGTATTTCCTGAACTGCGTTGCTTCAAGTTTGAGGACAGCTGATGAAAATGTACCAATGAATGACTCCTGGCGAAAGTTATTTATTTGAGCATGTGCAGGTGGAGTGTAAATATAGAACATGTACAAGCCGCACTGTTTAAAATAGAGCTGCTCATGCAACTTTCAAGCATGTTGGAACAACAGTAGGCTGCTTATAATTTGGAATCTATTATAACTTCCAAATAAAGTCAACATGAATCACAAGGACAGCAAAAGCCTCTAAAAAGTAAAATTTTCAACAACATTGTGGCCCCACAGTGACGACAAGCATCCCACGCCTTGTAAAACATCAGCTTGTCGTTTCTACACTTTAGTTTTTGTACACTTTATGCTAATAAGTGAGCTTCAGAGCAAATCCAGCCAACTGCTGGGGTCAAAACGTCAAACTATCACGTCAAAGGTATCTGACTATACCCACGACACTTTGGACCTCACATTTGACCTGCCAGAGAAAGGCCCAGGACCATTGTCAGGAAAACCTCTGTTCAATTTACCTTCTCCTGCGTGCCGGTATGGGTGGAGTCTCTGCTTATGACAATGAGAATTTACGTTTGCCTGCACAACTGATTTAGGCCCGCTGTATTCTCCAGAAGGGCCCTTTGATACGTTTGAAAGGACAGATGTCTTGACAGAGCCTTTCTTATCGTGATTGTAACGACACGATGAGGAACTTGACTCTGTGTTATAATGTGAAGTCGATGTCCCACCAGCATGGGGCTGCTGCAGAATTGCTCCTCTTGGGTCAGAGGAGGATGATGTAGCATCGGGGCTAGATGAAGAATAAAAAGAAAATAGTAAACTTTAATTGCCGTATAATCCAAACGTGTATGTCTGTTACCATAAACCTGTTTTAGCTGACACACAGTAATCCGATACATTTGGTGCTGCTTTTGAAAAGTGTGGTATGATAATAGATGTTATTATTATAAGGAAGATGTTGCAAGGAGTTTTCTGAGAAATATTAATTTTAATGTAATGTTAATCATGAAAGATTGAGAACAGTCTCTGCATATATGCCAAATCACAATAACAGCTTGTCACTTAATTAGACTACTTCCATTTTTGTACGGATTCAACAAGCAAGATATTAGAGCAAGCAAGACCCATTAGTGGCTTCATCTCTTGAGAGGATAATTCACCCAAAAAGCCACGTACTGAACTGTGGTCAGTTGATCCTGGAGCTGCCTCTCATTGATTGGGTAGGAGCGAAAAACGACCATCCCTATCAGCAGAAGTGCGATGGGAACTGGTGAGAACAGCACAATCAGAGCTGTCGCCACTCCGTCACCATGGTTACACGCACCTGCTCTGTAGCCCACGAACCTGCAGACAGGGAGAAAACTAAATGTGAAGGGCCGACAGATGGACACACATAACGCATACAGTGAGTGGACGGAAGACTGGCTCACTGTAATGTCATGGTGGAGATCCCAACAGACAGGCCTCCCGCCAGCTTACTGCAGAAGGCGTAACAGGAGAAAAACAGAGGCTCCAGGTCTTTGCAGGAGGGATGTCTCACGCCAAAGTCCTCCACCACATCTGGGAGCATAGACCTGTAGCAGATACAGGACAACATGCTGACACATCATATAGAAAAACCACATGTCAATTTAGATGAGGCGTACTGACCGGACAACAAAACAGATCGTTGCTAGAATATTCATCACTACTGGCCAAGGTCAGGTAGAGGCGGTGTGAATGACTCATGTGCACCGCATTCAGGTCTGACGCTGATTAGATCTGACTGGAGCGTCGGAACGGACTGTGTCCTATCTGGGAAATGACTCACCAGGGTAGCAAGAATATGGTCGCCACGCTGAATCCCATCAGAACACACAGTCATGAAGACCGGCAGGTTAGTGGGAACACAGGCAACTATAATCACTGCTGGGATGAAGAGCTGAGAGAGACATAAACAGGCCCCACAGGTAAGAAGGGGATTGAACGTGGGGGAAATTACTTTTATCATTTGGGATGTTATTTCATTTCTTACTGAAAGTCCGATGAAAACTGTGGCCTTTTTTCCTATTCTCAGAAGAACTCTTTGCCACAGAGGAACTGCTAATGAGGCAGAAGTCTGTGGAAATATTACGACCATTTCAATTGAAATTCTAAAAATGTCTTGTCTTTTAATCATGCACTTTGTGACATAGGAGGTTATTGAAATGTTGTATTTATACAGTAAACATTTTGGTGAGCCGAGTGTGTGATTCTAGTGAGTTACATCTCACCAGCATAACCAGCAGGAGGTGCTGGAAGTGGGCTCCCAGCCCAGCTGCATGAATGCAAAAGAGTGCAAAATTACCCAAGGATATCTGAGATACGGGACAATAAGTGAAAATATGTTATGCCTTGATAACCATTAAACACATGCCTGACTTTTAAAAGCACAAAACCAAATGGAAAAAATGGAAAACCAAGTGCAGCTATGCAAAGACGAGGATCATTAGCTTATGAACCTCTTGAGGTTTAGAGGAATGCAACACGGCCACTGTGAGCTCAAACTGAACCTGAAATGCAAGAGCACTGAACACAAAGCCAAGCACCAGTCGTTGGTAAGGCATGTGGCATATCATCATCTTCAGCGAGGTCAGATAGGATGGTCGTACTTTGTCATCAGAGCAGTGAGGGGCTGAAAGGGAAACCAAAATCAGATGTCAAGGAAGGGAGTGAAATACCAGAAATATACATATTTCACACTTAAGATGAATTTTAGCTTAAGGGCATACAAGGGCCTCTTGAGCTTTCTGTTGTAATGGAACACAGTCATCTTAATCTTCCTGCCAGACCTTTAAACGTCTTGTGAGATGAGTCAGGTTTCCCTGATTGACATTGACATGTTGACCATTGACCACTTCTGAGTGACTCACCCTGCTGCTCCTTCACCCCCAGGAAGAGAACCAGGCTGCAGAGGAAAATCAAGGCACCCATGATGAGAGCTGAGGTCAGGAAAGCCTTTTGCTGGGGGCGAAAATATCCACATGAAATATTTAAAGATAAATAAAGCAGAATTATGTTTCCAACAAACCGGCTTATGATTTGTGTTACTCAGTTATATAATCTTCATAGGGTTGGGATTCCTTTGCCTTTACATCATGTCAACTTAATTCCACTTCAAAAGTGTTGTTTTGTAGCATTATCATCAATACTTTAATGATTATTAATGATCATTTCAACTTGTGCTTAAAGAAAAGTTCGAGATTTATTTGGAAATACACAATATTTGCTTTCTTGCTGACATTTAGTGTAGAACACTGATGCCCCTCTCATCCAATAAATAAGAAGCTGGAGGGGAAGCAGCTAGCCTGACTGTAGGAAGCAAAATCAGCCTACCAGCACAAACAAGATATAATGTGTTCATTAGTGAGCTTCATAGGTGCTGGTAGGTGGATTTTGTTACCCGTGGACAGAGCCAGGCTAGCTACTCTAGTTTTTATGTTAAGCTAACTGTCTCCTGGCTGCAGCTTTTTATTCAACGGACGAACATGAGTGTGCTATCGATAACTCTCGGCAAGAAAGTGAATATTTCCCAAAATGCTGAACTATTCCTTTAGCCTGACATAATCCCCCCTTTTTAATTATCAAGTTTAAATGAACAGTAATGGTTTGTTTTGTTTTTGCAAATACACTTTGGTTATCTAATTCCATTAAATTAAATCTAGTTGTGTAATAACAAAGTCCTGAGAATACACACACAGACACGGACAGATGAATACTCAATACCCATGTTGAGCTAAGAACAGCAAATTACAGGGTAACAAGATATCCCTGGGACCATGTGAGTACAATGCCAAAGCACTGCTGCTAGGCATAAAGAAAAATGAGTATTCTCAGCTACAGTGAACACGTTTTATTTAACGCTTTAAGTGCGGTATGTACCGTTTCCTTAAGAGAGGCCGTTTGTGGTGAAGATGTGCTTTGAGGTGTTTCATGGTCCAGATGTTGACAGGCCTCTTGCTTTTCTGTATTGTACACAGCTACAACTTGACCCTGAACTACAGACGCCAACAGCATCGCCACCATCTCCACGCTCATCCCTGCCAAAGACGGGGACAAGGAGTGTGAGGTCTACATTTTGTTCGGCCTGGGAATAAGGATGTGAGGTGTGAGACGCGAGTGTTGGTACTCTTACTGTAGGCTGTGGCAGAGTCTCTGTCTCTGTGATCTCCCCCCAGGAACATGTTGAGTGAGACGTAAGGAACGTTGTGGCACTGTTAATGGATGACAGTGTGAAAACATGACGCCAACTGACAGCACACGGGCGGCGTGAAGCTCAGTAGCCATGGTGACACAGCTTGGAGCAAAAATGGTGGCAGCAGCATCAGTGACGTGAGATTACTATAAAACTGTCACCATGGTGACATGTGGACGATTGAGAAAATCCATTGTGGTGAGGGCAAAAGTGGATTTGAGGCAGAAGATGGCAGGTGAGTAGTAGTGAATACCTTTACATAAGTAAAAATGCCAAACAAACAATGTAAAAGTACTCCATTCCAAGTAAAATTCCTGTAGTCAAAAGTGTACTTCAGTAAAAGTATCAGCAAAATATGTAAAAGTAATATATTATTAGATTGTTAACACGGATGCATTAATGAGTAAGCAGCATTTTACGGTTATAGCTGCTTGAGGTGGAGCTAGTTTTAGCTACTTTATATAAAGTTGTATGAAGTTATATAAAGTAATGAAGTCCAGTGGTTCCCAGCCCAGGGGTCGGGCCCCTCCAATGAGTCACAACATAAATCTGAGGGGTCATGAGATGATTAATGGGAGAGGAGAGAAGAAAAAACTAATTTCACAAATTTGTTTTGTTAACAATAATCTTTGATTTTTTGTGAAACATTGGAGAGTTTAACCTCTTTGGGTGCAACCTGTGGAAAGCGGCCCCAGGTAGACACTGCTCTTTTGTAATCGTGTTGCATTGTTTTAAGCTTATCTTGTGGTTTTTAATGTAGAATCTTAGTTTGAAAAGTAGCTAACAACTTCGGCTGCCAGATTAATGTAGGGGAGTTAAAAGTTAAATATTTCTCTCTGAAATGTAGTGAAGTAGATGTGTAATGTAACATCTCCACCACTGTGTATGAGATGGGGGAAAGGAACCAGAAGAGCCTGTGACACTTCCACTGACTTACACTCATGAGGGTCTCGAACAGGCAGGCAGCTGTCAGGAACCACGGCACACTGAGAGCCTGAGACATTGATCCCTGTGGCACAAACCACAGCAGCAGGTAGGACAGGACACCCAATGGAGTTGAAAGAACAATCCTGTGAGAGAAACAACGTTGGCTCTGTTGAATACGGCACCGGAGGATGCATCGTTGCCTAATTCAAGACGAAGCAACCAACCAACCATGGAGTGAGTTTGCCAATGGGTGTCCAGTTACTGCGGCTCACCAGATATCCAACAAGAGGGTCGGTCAGAGCATCCCAGGCCCGGCTCACAAATAAAATCATGGAAACGTAAGAGGCCTCCATCTGTGAAATACTGAGATGCTTTATTTTGAAATTCAGAAACAGAGAACGAAATACAGATGAGTGGTTCGTTTGTGAGGACAACTTTAACTCTCACCTGCACGACATCCAGAAGAAAAATCTGCAGGGAAACACCTATAGCTACTGTGGTAACCTGATTTGGGACCCCGCCCACGGCATAACACATCTTCCTGGCCAGAGGAATCCCCCCCGACCCCTGTGAAGACCAGAGAGAAGAGCAGACAGGAAGGTGGAGGGAAACACTCGTGTTGCTAACTTTGAATGATTTCTGGTTCTCTTCAGCTCTCACACAACTTTCACACACGCACACGCGGGTTGCAGAACATATAAAATTCAGATTTTGAATGAGATTACTTCTTCCCGATGAAGAAAAATCTGGTTCTGTTGTGTCGGCTCATTTCAAATTCAAATAAGCTTTATTGGCACGACAGACCAGTAATCTATATTGCCAGAGCAGTACAGAAATATAATTTATAAAGGCATTAATAACTCTCTAATCCGTATGAAGTCGCATGAAAAGAGACACACCAGGTTGATCAACAGACAGCCTGAAATATTACATTTACATTTATAATATAAATATAATATATTTTCAGTTGTGTGAGTCACCGCTAAATGGCTGCAGGTTTGAACTTATGTTTTGTTGCACTTTGTTAAAAAAAAGAAGTTTGCTTTTGATTTTGCTGTCTTGAGTGAGGAGTTTGTTTTCCCTGAATGGAAACACAGTCTTGGTTTTTGTGTCACCTACTCTCAAAATTGCGATTTTATTTCCTAACGTAACTTTAATATTGTTGCCATAAGGTATGAATTTAGAAATAGCAGCATTTGTTGTCTGAATGAGAGGGAAATACACAAAATAATATTAGCTGAGGTATCATAAATGACTCGTACAAAATCTACACTTATAATATTAATACTTCCTGAAGTTCTGAATACGAATGCAAAAGTAGAAATTTTTTATTTTATTTGTAACACTTACCCTCTGCTGACCATCGCAGCATGATCTTCTGTCCGCGGTCTGTTTTAATAGCTGATTCTTTAATGTCTGTACTCGATTAGTACAATTCTTAAACCAACTCATTCTCATTCTTTGAAGCCACAACATCAGACACAATCTCCCACTGTGAGTATTAGACAACAATAGCTCCCTCCACGGTCGCATTCAAGTCCCACGTGTTTGACAGACACGGGAATCTGGTTCAACAACTCCTGAGGTGCTTTTATCCAGCCCACCTGCTCATAGTCACAGTACAGCAACAACAGAGCTTATCGTGTATGCATTCCTCGACAAAGCATTATTTATTAATACGGAATAGTAATCATAATTTTACCGTATTTGTTATATAATTTGATTTGACTTTGACTGCAGGCCTGTTTTAACGCCATACACGTGAAGATAAATTAAGATTAAAAGAGATTGGATGACACACAGAGGCTCTACTGGTAAGATTCAACTCACACTCTGCTCTCTGTGGTGTTTTTGAATGCAACACTTGAATAGCTTTCTAAGGATTTTACAAAATGCACAATTTAACAACAAGATAAATTTTGAATTTAGTATTAATATTTTCTCAATTCTCCTGAGAGTAGGAAACCAGGCCACCATTTTCATTGGTAAGAAGGGGAGAGATATTTGTGTTCCGATAGTACAGAACAAAGTGTGTCAGTATGGACTGCTCTGACCTCTAGTGGAACAGCAGTGAAGCCTGCTGATCCTGTTGTTCCTCTCCCGGATCAGCAAAATGAGGAATAGTTTCAAAGTTTCATTTTCACCCATTACTTACACATACCGTATGGACCTATAATTTCATAAAAACAAATTAGAGTTTGACTTTGTGCTCTGATCCCTCTGAGGAAATGTATCACTGTTGTGTTAGACTCTAATAAATCACCAAGGACCATAGAAGATGCTTGCATCCTTCAATCTTTAATGCCGTCTATTTACAGCCTCCGAACGTGATTGTGACCAGAGACGACACACACAAAATATTTGAAAAGTCAGAACAAAAAAAAGGAACACTTCCTCAGTATCTTTTTCCAATAACAAAAAGGTCAAATTTCAAATTTTGTAACTTAAAAAAAACAAAAAAATCCACTCAAAACAAACCTCAAGTGAACCAGATGGAAGTGAATTACTTGGCAAACAAATTGCATCCATCACTGTATCATGGCATCACATGCCTCACTTTACTACCAGTTCAATGGGATCCCATCAGTCCATGTGTTCAGCAAATGTGACATATTGAAATTTATACTTTTGTTTTAAATCTTATAGACCATTTAACACCATCCTATAAATTGGTGCTCTTACTTGCATTGTCCTTGTCATGACGGAGTCCATACAGCCATTTAATCACTCTTGCATTCTTCTCAATGACAGAAACACCGTAGGGAATGCGCCCTGCGGCATTGCCAGCATCCTCCTCCTCCTCCTCATCTCCGCCGGAGCCTGCACACTCAGACCCTGGAGCGCTCACACTGCGGAAACGGGCCATGGACACAATGTCAGAACTAGATCCAGTCAGCTCCTGCAGGTCTGTGGGATCCAAACCGCACAGGTTGAAGAAGCGCTCCAGCTCCGTCCCGGCTCGGGAGTACCGGTCACTCATGTCTGACTTAGACCGGGTCAGAGAGGGGCGCTTCCTGGAGCTGGAGGAAGATAAACGGGTAATTGCTGGGGAGGCAGGAGAGAACACGGGGAAGCTGGGGGGAGGTGGAGCGGGGACAGGGGTTCCAGCTGGAGAGGAGGCAGGGTTGTCAGGTTTAAATGGAGCAACAACAGGTTTCAGAGGAAAAGGGCCTGTTGTTGTTCTGAGGTGGAAGAGATGCAGGTGTGAAGTAGCCGGGCGGAGTGGAAACTGGGAATGTAAAGGTATAGGGTGGAGGGGCTGCCGGATGTACTGAGGTGGTCTGCAGGGGGTCTTTGCAGGGCTGGCCTGAGGCATGACGTCCACTCTGCGTACGGTCCCTGCAGGTGGAGTCGCAGGAGAGCCAGTGCTCTCTACCCTGGCAGGTCCAAAGGCTTTTAATCTCACCTTAGCTGGACTGAACCAGTCAGGACGGGGAGGCGGACACGGTCTCTCCTTTTTCTGCGGCGTCCCTGCAGGTGTGGTGCAAGGAGAGCTGTGTGAAGTGGTGGCACAAGCAGGAGCTTTACTGTCCTCTGAGTCTGCAGTAGCACTGGATTTGAGCCCATCACTCACACCACTGATCAGGTTACTCAGATGCTCCAAGTCAAGCTGCACTCCCTCCTGCTTTGTTTTTGTTGGGGTCGGTGTCTTCCTGGTGGGCCGCAGAGCCGTTCCGGGGTTTAGCAGAGGCTTCCGCACTTCAGGAAGCCCCACTGGCTGCTTTTTGGAAAGAGCCACCTGACTCTTGACATATTTAGCCTTGTCTGCTTCCAGCCTCTCCACGGCACTCTGCTTTGGCCTGTCTGCTGCTGTCGGGAACCGCCGGTAGAAGTCTGGCCCCACTGGCCCCTTTGGTCGCAAGCGTGGTGGTGCAGCAGCTGCAGCAGTCCTCGCCGGTTGCCTCACTGGGCGTTGGAGAGCCTCCAAAGGCATTTTGTAGAACTAGTAGTCTCCACTTCCTGTTTTCAGCTTTCTCTTTGGCCACCTTGCAATATATCCTGTTATCCTGAATTCGTGCCTCTCATGATCAGCTCCATCCCATTTTTAAAAAGGAGGTAACCTCTGCATCGCAGTTGAACTCTAGCTCCTTGACATTTGGACTTCCTGTGTTAGGAGTGTATGTAAAGAAAAGACAGCTCAATGAAGAACTCAAACGAACAGTCAATAAAAACATCTACCTTAAAAGACAAGCGAGCATCACTTCTTCAGACACTTTTAGTACTCAGACAGGACACAGCCAACTCCACAAAGACCCAACACCCATAAACCCTCCTTTTTCTTTAAGACCCTCTGCAGCCAATCACCCTCTTGAAGCCCGCTCCATCTTACAAGTCCATTGGCTGCCAGCGGCGACGGATTTGAACAATTACTCGCAGTCATCCATCTCTCGGCAGACCAACACACAATAAAAGTGACACTTAATTTTCAGTCAGTAGAAGGCCTGTGAAAAGAGCGTGTGTGTGTGAGGGGTGATGGGGAGGTGCATCAGGACAGCTGTCAACAAGCTTATTGTCTGGAGGCAATGCAGAGCAGATCACACACACACCAACAGCTGCTGTGGGAACAATGGCTCCTCATCTTTAAATAAAGCAGCCAGTTGCCAGGGTTTGTAGCGGGCTTCTTCCTAAACTACAAGGCTCTGAAGTCAAAAGAAAAGCGGTTCAACTCAGCATCTGTTAACCTCTTTGCGTATCGATATAAGCCTCTGACTGTGATCAAGGTCACAATAATGACCTTGATAAATTCAGGAACTCTTTCCGGACTTATATATTTAAGATACTGTGTTTGAAATATGCCGCCTGATCTATCTGCATCTGCCGGTCACATTCTCTACATATTTGCCATTCCAGTCTGAGCCAGGCCAAACTCTCTCTCAAACCTTCTATACCTCCATTCTTACCTGCCTCGACGTCTACAGATCTCCCCCCGCGCAGTTTACAAAAATCAAGTAATCTCTCTTTACCAGTAAGGGCAACCAGCAAGCGTGATAATAGACCATTAAAGTAGCAGGCTGGTGTATTACAAACCAAAGAGGAATGTCAAGAGGTGGGTCAGACAAACAGAAATAGAGCCACTAATTTAATGTTTCTGAGTCAAGTGCCAGCTTGCTCTTCTATTGAGAGTAAATGACAAACATGGAGCGAAACAGGAAGCCAAAGAGAAATGAAAGAGAAACACAAAAGGGCAGGTAAACAACAAAAAAGGATGTCCCACATGTACTCAAGGCCTACATACTAGTCCTTGCCCTGACAAGCTCAGGTCTGCTCTATGAAAGCGTGGGTTAGCGGTTGTCTTTTTTTATTGGCATTTCTACAGAAAACTCACCTTGACGCTCCCCGCTGATGTCCTGAGCCTCTCCTGGGTTTCTTGCTTTCGCCCCAGCGAACACACAACGCTGGTCTGCTGAGGAGAATGTGTGCGAATGTGTTTGAAAGCAGCACAAGACAAACCTGTTTGACAACTCATGTGTGCTTCTCCTGAGCCCGCCCCCGCTTCTTGCCGATTGGTCCAGTCGCTCTCCTACAAGGATATAAACTGGACTTCTTTGGTCACATGAGCCTGCTATTGTTTTATGTGGCTGGCTAGATGATAAGAACTCTCTGTTTGCTGGTATCACAATTCACCTACACTACAAGCTGACACAACTTTCAGCTGGTCAAAGGTCCATGCTGAGAATATGCGTGTGTGTATATAGTGCGGAATAAAGTACACAGCAAGACGAACAATTTAGGCTCATTTATTTTTCATTATACAACTGTCTAACACAGAGAAACAGAAACTGTCATGATAATCTCTTCCTTTTAACTGAAATTAAACAAGAAACAGTGACCTACACCAAGTATATAAAAATAAATGACCGTGAAGCCATAAAAGTGTTTTTGTTTGATTAAAGACATGACTTTGCAGTATTTTGCACGCGTCAGACTTCACTTCCAAAGTCCACTCAAATTCTCCTTTGTGTAAAACTACCACAGTTAGTTAAGTCATCATACTCCATCCCATAATATTTGGCCATTTAGTATTCATAACTGTAATACATTACAGCCATATTAAAATTGCACACAAGAGCACAGGAAAATGGTTACCGTAGAGTTAAACACAAGATATATTCACTATTCCTTTTAGAAACCATGATGGAGGAACGTGCCGTCAGTTCCTGGTCATACATGCTACTTACTGCACGTTTGCATATGTAAATAGTGGCATTGTTAAAAAGCTAAGTTTCACAGTAGTTTGTGTTCAAACAAACTGCAGCACAGGTGTGAGTTCTCACCTTGGATGTTAGAATATAATCCAGACATAAATGTTGCCAAATAATCACTCCACATTCATCACTGCGGACGTGATTCATACATCAATTTCTACACATTAACATCTCAGGGTCCATCAATGAGAAGCCAATACCATAAAACTAAAGTAGTGACTTTCTGAGGTTCATTGTAAGTAGTGTGTCAGGAACAATGGCTGTGGATTTAACACTATGTCACCCTCATACAACAGCTTGAACACCAGAGTAATGAAGGGCCATTCGTTATTCTTCTTGTGCACCATAATTTAGAAAATAACATGTTGTGTTTTGATGTTGCTAGTTGTTAGGGGTTAGGAGATAGCACAGTTTTTGTCTTTGTCCTTTGCACCGAGACTGTGAGCTCTTCTCCGCCTTATGCTGCCTCTCAGCCCCCAGTCTCTCTGCACCCCCCTCTCCTCTTCTCCCGCTCTGTCTTTGCCCTCCTCAGCTTGCTTCTTTCGGAGCTGCGGGGGCAGAGGTATGGGCTGTCCCAGGAAGTAGCCCTCTTCCTCTGAGTCCGAGGACGAACTGCATGTAGAACAGTCCTCATGTTTGTGCTGGCTGGGCTGAAGGGTCAGCGAGGGGGCGTTGGCGGAACCCCGGTTGTCCATCTCTTTCTCGCCTCTCCACTCCAGGGCGTCCAGCCGAGGCCGGTCGGGCCGCGAGTGTCGGGAGCGCCTCTCATCTCCCGTTTGGAGGGCAGGGTCGGAGGGGATACGGCACCGGCTCCACCCTCGCCGCAGACTACGCTGGTGGTAAGAGGATCCATCTGGTTGGGAATAGAAAATGTTAACCTGATTCTGAACTTTCACGAGAATTAATATTCAACTCTCTATAAAAGCCTTTTTCTTACCCAGCAGATCCATCTGCGGTGGGATGCCTTTCTGTATATGTAACCTGCTTCCAAAGCCTCCCTCCACCTCGTCTTCCTCATGCTGGTTTTCCTCGCCCTCTTGCAGCTCGTCCTCATTCTCCTCATCCTCGTCGACAGAGTAGCTGCTGCTGATTGGTTCTCTGAAGCTGACCCTAGCTGTGCCACTGCGAGACAGCGGGGGTGGAGAGTCAGAGGGTCTGTCCTCTGGTGGGGGCAGGTTTGGTGGGGGCGACTCTCGGGGCATCAAGTCACGAGACTTGACGGGCAGAGGGGGTGGGAGGATAGCTGGGTTGCTGGGCAGGAGGGGAGGCGAGTCAGGTGAAGTGAGGTGGTTCATGTCTGAGTTGTTCTGAGGGGGAAACACTGCGGAGAGAAAACCAGGGGTGAGGACAGACAGAGTGAGGTGAGAATATAGAATTATATAATACTGCTACCATGTTGTTTTTTGTATTATGCACTTGTCTCTGATACCTTGCATAACTTGATTAGTCCTTTCCACCCAGTTCCTGCAGTCTTTAGCAGTAGAGGTTCCTCTTGAATTAAGACCAGTTAATCCAGTATTTCCATTTAGCTCTCCCTGGAACTGAAGACCAGCGACAGGAGGTTTGATACCACAGTCCGCTGGCAGTAAACTATAATGTGGAAGATCGCTGGGCCAAGATGGACCTAAACCATTTCCTAGATGAATGTGGGGCAGAGGTGAGTAGGAGCCTCTTGGATGAGGATGACCACTGGATGAGGGAACTCCGTTTTGAACTGGAGCAGTGCAGTGGACACCTGAGAGAAGCAGTGCAAATAAAGTGAGAATCTTCTCTACAAGACATTTTAGCTTACAGGGTCCTGTAACCTACATAACATTTGAGTAGAACACCAATTTACCATGATCACCTCTGCTTTCCACTGCAGTATGAATGCAGTCTTTTGCAGGGGTTATAGGAGGACTCACACCCTCTAGTGGCTGCAGTGGAGAACCGCACTGTGGCTGCTGGTGTTTCTCTGCTGACCCACAGCGTCTATGCTGAGGTGGTCTGCTCTGCAGCGCCGAGTCACAGGAGTCGGAGTTATTGGGGTCCTCGCCCAGCGAGCAGGACCTGGAGCAGAAGATGAGTCCACCTCGAGGGAGGAAGGGAAGCCCCAGCAGAGGTAGTTTACAGCGGGCGCAGCAGAAACACGACTCCACAGCGTGCCAGTGCTGACCCTCGTATGTCATCTGGCCCTGGTCGATACCTGAGAGGAGATGATTTCATGATTACACATTTCATTTGTGTCAGCTGCAGACTCTGAAAATCTATCGCTATTATGTTTTATGTATACAGGATGTTTACATATCAGTGGGCCTGCAGTTTTGATTGGCTTATCCATGTTTGAAGTCATCGTACTTCTATAACACACAAATGTGATTTCATACTAATAAATTTCAACCTGAAATGCTGTGTACGAGCGACACATATCATACTTACTTGAAATACTTGAAATAAAAAAATGTTGCTACCATTAAGAACTTTGATGCTAGGAGGAATATAACATTTAAGCCCCTTTCATTCATTCATTCATTATCGAGGGCGAGAGGCAGGGAAACCCCTTTCACACATGGAATACTTAACGTTGCCTAATAAATGTTTTAATCTTTTTCACTATCTATTAGAGAATTCCTCTGGCTATAAGAAGAGGTGTTATGGCAAGACCGTCGTTTGCTCACAGGCCGTATGAAGGAGTTTCAAGGACAGTCATAATTTCATCCATGCTGTATGAACGAACATTTTAAATACAAGGAGGTCAACAGCTGGTCCAACTGTTATTGCTGTTGTACGCAGACCTTTTTTTTTTTTTAAAACCCCCTTTGCCACCACGAGGGGGAAAGTTATTTGCATGGACTGATCTGACATGACCTTAAAATGAGCTCAGTCACAGAGCTCCCTGGTTATTTAACTACTTTTATTTTCTTTGTGCAAAAGAGATACACTTATACAGTGCTCTTACAGTAATAAGGCGACCAAGACGTATTTATTTTCTCTCGGTGCGTGTTTAACCAGCTGCTGTGGCCTCCACATTAATCTGTCAGCAGTTCAGACTTGTGCCGTGTTGGAAATGTTCTACAGAAACATTGAAAGGTGACTCGGGTGCTTAATCAGACGTTAGACCAACACGTTAACTTGCCGTCACATTTCTGTAACGAGTTGCACATGAAAGGGGCTTCATTTACATTTCTTACCAATTAAAATTATATATTTCTTAATCACATACTTCTTAAAAAGAAATTATAAATAACACTTTCCCCCTATTTAGCATTTATAAGCACAATATAAACATTTAATACACAGTATGTAACACTATATGTATAGAAACACTATAATGTAATTGTAATCAGTGTTTATTAATGTATTTCTCAACAACTATAACTCCTTTTTTGGGCACCCAAGTGACAGCTGGTGTATAAACAGGTAATAAAGGACAATATAGTAAAACATAGTTGTAATAATATAAAATATTCATAAGAGAAGTTATAATCGCAGACAAATATTGTATATTAATAGAAATGTCCTTATATCTGTTTACAGATGTTATAAACCACTTATTACATGTTTTGTATACTGCTTATGAATGCTAAATGGGGGGATTTAAAGTGAAGTGTTACCAGAGAAATAATCTTCATCTACTGCCTAATAATGGCTGTTAGCTGTAGAGAAATCCCAGTTAGTTCGTTTCGTAGCGTTAATTCAGTACCTATGTGTTCTCCGCAGGTATCGCAGTACTCTGCGTACAGGGACTCGTAGCAGGTGCAGCAGTACGGTCGGCTCTCTCTCATGATGTACCGCTGGCCGCCCAATGCAGCCTCACACTCGAAACAACAGAAGTGCTTCATGTGCCAGTATCTTCCTTCTGCCTC
Source organism: Gadopsis marmoratus (assembly GCA_036023855.1). Taxonomy (NCBI): domain Eukaryota; kingdom Metazoa; phylum Chordata; class Actinopteri; order Centrarchiformes; family Percichthyidae; genus Gadopsis; species Gadopsis marmoratus. Next base: position 38,400 of record JAVQJF010028868.1, on the reverse strand, counting down.
CGTGCATTCGTCTGCTAGAATAATCTGGGGTTGAGAGAGACAGACAGAGAGGTCGCTCAGCACAGCAGTGAGGATTTCATGGGTGCAAAAGTAAACAAATCGCGGTCGTGAAAATGAGTACTGAGGATTTGGGTTAACAAGATAGGGAGGGAGAAAAGGAAAGATGCTATGGGCGCCATGTTGCAGGCTTAGCCTTCCTCTGAGTCTGAAGAACTCGTGTGGGTCAGTCATACGAGATCTATTAGTCAACTACGTCAACTAATCTCTTAAGTCACACTGAGCGGCCATTCAAAAAAAGAAGACGGACAGAAAAAAGTCTGCAAATACCCCTTTATATAATCTGCACTGATAAAATACAGCAATAGTAAAATGATGAGCAGGGCCTGATGATTCATTTGGGGATACTTTCTTTCTACACAGACCAAAAAGCCTCATCTCTTACACAACTCACTCACAGCAGTTCTTCGTTCTTTTAAAGTTATTTAAAGAAAACAGTTGCCTTCAGTGGACAATTTACAGTAGAAAGAGAGGAAGGAAACATGGGGAGAAAGAGATTTGAACTGGGTACAATGAAGGTAAACATGCCTCACGGTTCTTGCTTTCTGACTCCTACTACACTGTGCATTTAGAGACCTGCTGGAAAACACGGCTGCTGATGAAAGTTTATAAGACAGGCTGGAGATACTGGTGAGACAGTCACCTCGTCGCAGGCCTGGCAGCGGGGCTTGAGCCTCTCAGCGTGGTGCCGGCCGCAGTAGATCTGCCCGTCCTGGTAGAAGTAGATGAGATCGACCAGCAGCTCGCTGCAGGAGGCACACTGGAAACACTGAGGGTGCCAGCAGCTGCCATGCCCCGCCCGACTGGCAAACACAGCTATGTCTCCACCGCAGATCTGTCTGCCACACTGGAAAAATAGATTTGGGTGGGGTGGGGGCGTGGTGCAGAGGGTGGACGTTAGATGGTGTATCCTTTAACAAATGGTGAAAGCTACAGCTACAGAAATTTGCTTATATAGCCCTGTAATCATTAAATGCCAGTGTGCTGTGGCCCCTGAGCTATGCCTGCACCTACTCGCACTCGTCTGCGTGGCTCTGATGTGTTTTAATAAGCTTTCACTTGCATGCATTAATGTTATATAAGTATACTATTGATTTTGAGCTTCATATAGGCCTGCTGCATGAGGGAACCTTTTAAACATAAAATACAAACGCTGCTCTACCTGCTGGCAGATGGCTCCCGTCATAGTTACTGGGAAGAGTCTGACGATGCCTCTGCCCAAGTTCTCTCTTTTCCTCTGCTGACTGAACAAACGCAGCTCCTTCTTCTCCTCCTCGTCCAGAACGTTACAGTACTGCGGCTGCAAGAAACACACAGATACTCTTGTTGACATGTGCATAGAAAAAATTATTTCTAAGCCTCATTTACCTATTAGGATTCAGAAAGATTAATTAAATGGATCAGTCATGTGATGGGTCTGATGCAAACATTTCAAAATAAATCGCCATAAAGAATTGCAAATTATATTTAAGGGTAAAAGACAGGACATAATAGTGGGGAGTTTATTCCATAATTTAAAATAAAAACCGACCATTTTTTAAATATAAAGAATGCCCAGACCTTGGTTTATGTTTTTAAAATAGCACAGGGTTTGTACAGCTTTTTAAGACTAAGATTCAAGCACCTTCCAGGAACGTTCAAGGTACCTAAACCAAAACTTGCCAGACTCTTGAAGCATTTGTCATCACAGATAAATTGTTACTATAAATACCAGGAGACAACAAACAAATATGACAACGGGATCCTTTCATGTGAAATATTTTTGCTTTATATGAGTGACTGTATAAATGATGAAACACCAGACTGTTGAAAATAAAGCATCTTTCAATGAGAATATACGAATTCAAGCATATTTCTAACCTTGAAAACATAACTGTTAAACTAAAGCATTTCCCAAACTTTCAAGACTTTGTACAAACCCAGATAACAGCATCTATGTGGAGGTTAAAATCTCAGAATCAATATTAACAATAAGGTGTTATTGTATTGAAGGATCATATGTACTTGGCATGTCACCACACTATTACAATACACCAGGAGTGGAGCCAAAGACTAGAACATCCGCAGTCAGAGTCACAGTGATGTTACCTCGCTGTCATGTGCTGGAAGCTGGTGCAGCAGTTGTTTGATTCGGTATCTCTCCCCTGAACTGTTCACGTAAGGCACCCTGTCCTCTGGCAAGCAGCTAAAATACTGATATACCTGCATGAGGACAGAGTATACAGAGAACACTTTATTCAATTATAGAGACATTTATTGCAATTGCAGTCATAAATCAAAAACACAGAATACTTTTTTTCCCATAGCTATCAAACTGTTTGAGCGTATGTATGAACATGTTCAAGTGGAAGCGTCTCGACTCTGCGTCTGCTCTGCACCCTGGCTGTTACCTGTTCGGGCTTGAGGCCTGGTGGGACCCACGCGTACTCCTCGGAGGCGCAGCCCGAGTCGTCGTCGGAGATGGAGTGCCTCTGGAAGTCTGACACCAGCTTCGTCATCATTTTTTCCAGCTGGCCCGGGACCGAGTGCACGGCGTGCTCCTCGCGCACACACTTGCAGTGCACACAGATCTTCCTGTGGGAGACAAGGGCAGCGGTGGGCTTCATCCCTGGGGACTTTATTTTAGACTCATTTATTTTTTTACTGATTTACAACACAAGCCAAAGCTGATCAAATGTCAAATATTTCAAGAGACAACACAGCTGGGTCCTCCTGGAGCTTCGGGTACTAAGGGGCAAACTGTGTGTGGTGTTAAAATTTGACTCAAGACTCCAGATGTTTAGCGGTCCCTGTTTTCTGGTAGCGTCTGACAAAGCAGAAATACAAAGAAAACATATTAAAAAAATCTAACATTGAATCGCCAGCAGGTTGAGGTGATTTTTGAACCACGGTGTTAAGGCCAGTTCCTAAAGCAAACGCAAAGAATAGGGATCTTAAAGTAATAACTCTCTGTACACCACGTTCATACGGGCACTCCCGCAGTTTGTTACCATATTATTTCTGAACACAATTTGCGTTGGAGACATTATGTCACAAACCAGCCCACACACATTCTTGAGGTTGACTCAACTAGACTCCCTGCTGCCAAAAATTACTAATATAGCAGTTGTCGCACAGGACACAAAAGCACAATCTCCAGATCATTTCAAACAAACTCAAAAATTCGTCTAACCAGTGTATAGTTTATGTATAAGATAAGATAATCCTTTATTAGTCCCCCAGTGGGGAAATTGCGGAGTCACAGCAGCAAAAGTGCAAAAGAGAGCAAGAGGTATAATAAATAAGTATAGCCTGCAATAAAAAAATATATGCATAGTGTGCAGTGTTAATGCATTTACACAACTGGAGTAAACTCAATCTCATCACCCATATAATTGAGTATCAGACAACCCAGTTAATGCCCACATTACACCAACATCCCGCATCAGGCCCAGCGCATCCCAAACAAACCACAACCAAACAAGCAGGAAATTAGGTCACAGACATAAGCCTGGCTGTCAATCCCGGGGCAGTTAAAGAGAGGGAGGTGAAGACGGGAGCAATAATCTCCCTGAGCCTCATATTACACCCCACCTTGTCCTCTGACTCCTCGCCACATTCAATCTGGCTGTGGGTGTGCCTCTGTGTGTGTGTGTGGGACCGGTGGAGTCAGATTAAAGCGCCGCGGGGTGACAGTGAGGTGTGGGTGTCACTCATGTGTGTGGATGCGACAATGCGGCCATATGCAGCGTGTATTATTGCATGTGTACGTCTCTGCTGCGATTGCATAACAGCGGCCTGCCAGCTGGCACTTGTGGCTCGACTTCCCAAGGCACAAAGCTGCTTTATTCCAGCAGCACCCCCCCACCACCACCACCACCAAAAAGCTAGCACACAAACTGCTTGTAAACTGCATGGGAGCTCCTCTTCTAATCGATCGGCCCGTAAGACGTTGTCCTTCTTTGAAATGTTAGTAACGAACGGTAATTGCTGCGTGTCAGACTGAATGTGATCCACTCTCTCTACTAAACACGAGCTAATTGTTAAGGAGTTGACAAAACAGAAAAGAATTGCTACTATGGGATCCCAGGACCTTTTCTCAGGCCCGGGCCGGTACAGTGTGCTACAGTAATACGCAGCTCTCCTGGGTCGGCCGCTGATATGACCATGGTCACTAAGCAGGTAGCATCAATACAAATAACAGTAAACACAGCAAGTCAGCTTCGGCTAAAACCTGTTGGCACGAATCTGACCCCAGCTGTATTTGCATGTGTGTGTGTGTGTGTGTGTGTCAGCAAAAGGGGAGGGGGGACTGCTACGCACATGCCTGTGTAAGTGGGTAGGAGGAAGATACAGCCGGAGACCTGGCATAATGGGGACAGATGGCAGATGCACCCGGTTAACCGCCCCCCCCCTCGCCACCACCAACCATCCACATGATGCAAGTTTGTAACAGGGATACAATCACCAGCGGCTGCCAACCAACACACGCAACCTACAGTAATTGGGAGATGACAAAGTGCCAGTTTGAATGAATGCCGGAGTCTCAAATCATGTCTCTCTTCGGCCCTCCAGGTATCTTGCCATCAGGGCAGAGCTTGACCAAAGACTAGTTTGTGCACATGCCCAAACATTTAAATATACTTCTTCTGTAAAAACCTAAACCACGGGGACTTACTACATATACAACAGACAAAATGCTGAACCCACAAATGAGCAAAGTATAGTGTGCTGTAACCCATTTTACTTCTCTTTTGCTTGGCGAGTGGTTGTTTAATCACGACTTCAGAAAACTTAAAAGCAGCACATTTCTTAAGGGCATTTCAACACTGCAATTTACCAAGCCCTGCTGTGCTGAGCCCTGTCCTGCTCAATTACTTGAGTCACAAGCCTCTGATGTAATACAACTAGGCTTTGTCCCCTCTGGCTATGCACCACATTTGGTGCTGATAGGCCAAAGAAATTAACGGGAAGTTCCAAATGAGGGAAAATCCAATCAAATATACTTTGATTGTCTCGGTGGACGTTTATAGAGCACGAAGAGCTTCTATGGCTACCACTAGATAGTTTGTCTCTTTGTTTTTTCAATTGTGTAAATGGTCAAATGTATCATTCGCCAAACTGCAGTCAGATGTAAAGCAGAAATGTCAAACATTTGCTCATTCCACCTCCTCAAATGTGAGTGTTTACTGCTTTATATGAATGTAAACTGATCTTTGGGTCATGGACTGTTGGCTGGATAAAACAAGTCATATAAAAACATCGCCTGGGCATTTCATAGACAATTGGTTGAGAAAAGACTTGTCAGATTTTAATTTAATGAAGATAATCCTTAGTTGCAGCCCCAGTGAAAATCCGATCCGCTGGTGCCTGAAATATTGACTGTGAGGAAAGAGAACAACTTCAAGTTCCCCGACTTTCATGAGGTCTGAATAAAAGTGCGCAGACAAATGTAATCAATTAAGGAATGCTATGTTTCTGTATAACATCCGTGTCTATCCAAACCGTGCTGCCTGGAAAAATAAAAACAAAGGAAACTAAGGGAATTTCACTATACTGAATCTACAAGCGGCCGTGTGTGTTAGTAACCAGGAGACACACAGATGCTGCTTCAGACAGGAATCAACAGTCTGCCTCTACATTCGCTTTTCTGGAATAAAACATTGTTACTGAGACGGCTGTGTTGTTGTTGTTGTTAATGACGTAGCTTTTGATTGTGTTCACCAGTTATAGAGCATATAAATAGTAGTTATAATAATTAGCATATATTACTCACAATAACTGTAACTAAATAACAATGAAAACCACTCTAGATAATAAAGCAGGGACGCGCCTTATTATCTGCCAACAGGAGTGCAGCTCTGTCATGCTGATGGAGTATTAGATGGAAAAGTAAATAGAGACTAAATATTGACACTATATGGAGCTGAAACAAACACATTTAAAGTTTTGGACATCCAGGAGCCTGAACTAGCTTTGGCTGAGGGGATTTTACATCATTTTAATGTAGCTGTTCGTCTGCACTTTCAAATGTGTTTGTCTTCTACATCTTTAAAGAAAATGACGTCTCCACGAAGACACATCCTGTTAAGATACTTCAAAAGGGCAGCCATCTGTGTACTGTGTTCAGGAGAGGTGAGTAACACTAGCTGTGCCTGACGTCATGTTCCGCCCCACAGATATGTGTACAAAACAACATAAAGTCGGGATGTGAAAGAAGAATCCTCACACACACACACAAAAACCTTCAGCTTACCCACATCATTCAACTTAATGACTGTTTGAGAATCTAGTCCCTCTAATCTGGCTAGACAGTAAAATATGGTTTCTTCAGTACCTGCTGTAATCATGACAAATTAGTCCAGGTTGGCCTGTTGACGCTGTCCCATCCAGACCTGTGATCCACTGAAGGCTGCGAAGGGTTGCGTCCGATAGGCGCCTGCTTCTGCCTGCCTGTCAGTGAGGGCAGGACATTCTATGGCGGCTCCTTTCCATGTGGTAGTTTCTCTGTCTGCTTGGCTCTTTTCAATGACCCCCCCACCCCCCCTCCTCCGTGCTGACAGTGGACTCAAACAATAGGCTCCACGGGACTGAACACAGCCGTGCACCGCACAAAATACAAACACAGTTCTCAAGGTACACGCAAGTCGTGCCAAAGATACAAAGATAAGCTAAAGTACACATGCAGCCGGCAGTTCTGTTACACATTTCAATTAAGTTGTTACGCTCCCTTTGAAGATATGAAGCATCAAGAGTAAAAGTAAAAACTCACTGTGTCTTTCCTCCTCTGACCAGACTGCTGTAACTGATTCACAACAGGCGGACGGCTGTTGCCTTGATGCAGTTATTAATCACAGAAATAAGCGGAGCAGATTTGGAGCCTATGAGCAATGCTGTGCAGAATTTGTCATTATATGCAATCAAGATGGGCATGCATGACGACAAAGTGTCCCTGGTGAAATATCAAGCAGGCAGCGTGACTTTTAGTCTTAGTGAAGTCACGACACATCTCAGATTTCATGCCAGCTCATCTGAATGTGGTCAATCACTCAGTGAGGACACGCCTGCTTAGATTCTTCATTATTCACTTATATTTCTTTTATCAATATTTCAGCTTTTTCATGTTGCTCCATACGCAAACAATTCAAACTCCAGCATCAGAGTCGGCGGTGCGGCTCAGCTGCAATGTAGAGCTGCACCAGATAGCCGATTCATTCATTCATTAATAGACCAAAAACTGAATCTGTAGTTATTTTGACCAAATACTCTCCGGTTCCAGCTTTGAAAATGTCAAGGCGTTCGACTTTTTCAGATAAGACAAGTCACCCGAGAAAATGCTCTGCGAAAAGGCGATGGAGATTTTTCACTATTCTTGTTCGCATTTTACTGACAAAATGAGTAATCAATAACGAAACGTTGATTTGCTGTCCTACCATAATGCAGTCTTTAGACAACTAACTTTCAAACAACCAATCTAGACAACTGCTACATATACAGATTTATTGCAGGTCAGTAAATATATTAAAACTGTTTAACATCAATAAGATAATCCTCTGCTTCAAAGTTGCTGCAGGTCTGATAATCTACAACAGAGACTGACTGCAGTGGGGCATAGTGAAGCCCTCCTTAGATCTGATTTTAAGAAACAGATGGGCCTTGTCCTATAACTCTCTGACCCTAATTAGTGGCTGAGTAATTGCCGCATGGGCACCCAGACTAATAGCGACGGCGACTTTGAACACTTTTGAAGCGTGGCGGGGACCTGTGGGTCAAAAGTAACTCAATTCGCTCGCTGCTGGCCAGCGGAAGCGCCATCTGCCCCCCACCTCAGTTTAAGCTCTGTCTGAGAAAGCTCAGGATGAAGATGGATCACTTCCCTCTCAGCGAGCACCAGCAGCTAAGCCTGTGGCTGCTTGGATGGACATCTCCATCAGGGAAGGTGTGACTTGAAATTGGTTATTAAGGAAGATGCAATTAGCAACGGACTCTGGGGTCTTAAAAACTGACCCCCATAAATCTCAATCATTGAATCACTTTCATGTTCCTCATTCTCCTGGACCAGCTATGAGACTTGAAACGTCTAAACAAGACATTTCCCTTCGTTACCTCCCCCAAAGGTCACTTCAGACATGCCCTCCAGCCATAACACACAATTGAAAATCTTCCATAAAACACAGCATTGTGTTAATACCACACAGATTAAACATACTGTAAACAGATCGATGCGTACAGGAACTAGACTTATGCCAGAGTGTGGCCGGAGGTAGAGAGCAGCACACATGTTTTAGATTACAGCCTTTGTCTTGACCTGAATAGAGAGAACAGAACTGAAAAAGCTAAAAGATACAATTACAGCCTTTTGGTTACATGAAGTACGCATTCCTGTGCCTTTTGTTTTATTCTCTCCATCACCGGTCCGGGCCACAGTCGGGCCCAGTCATGCAGTGCCCATCTGGGATTGTGAACGCAGCCCTCGGAACCAGAAATAAGTCTTCCTCCTTTTTTTCTTTTTTCATTCATCTAGCTGTGTGTCAGGCTTGGTGCTTTTACTCTACAGCCTCAGAGTCTGGAACCACTAAACACAACACAATGTACATGGAAAACATGAAATTTATAATCTGGAACATAGAGCTTCCTTCCAGGCGACTGACTCTTTGCTTCTTCTACACACTACAAGAAATAGTTATACGTATATTAAGTTTTTCAAAAGCATACACATCCAGATATGATGAATACTAGGTGCTGGACAGAAGGACATGTGGAAAAACTAGATAATGCTACAAATGGTTTTTAGCATTATGTAATGTGCAGACTTTATTTTTTTTCCGTTCATATATATTTCTTTTTAACACTTATTGAAATGTCACAACGAAAAAGGGAAAGCAGCAGTGAAATAGATATGCGGGGGAGACAGAGGGAGGTATGAAGTGGTCGAGAGGGTTACTATCACAGCAGTAAGGCCTAATCTTATTAGCATGATTGACAGGATTAGACTAACCAAGAGACCCAACCAGCTGGATATTCACTAAAGGACTAAAGGAGGGAGAGAAAAGACAGGGGGCTCAAACGAAAGCATGCAAGAACCAAGAGGGGCTTTGACAGTGGTTAACAAATCCTGAACAAAGAGTTATGTAGGCTGACATTTCAAGTGGCTCAGTTTAAAAAGCAAGAATTAAAGTATTTTTATGTTGCAGAAACACAGTAAAAAAACACAGCATGGACATCCTACGAAACTCTCATCCTTCTGCTGAGTACAGCTCGCCTTGTGTCCGTAAAAACCTTGTTCCAGATGAACACTAATCAGTTCATCTGTGCTAAAGAAAATGAAATGCTGAATCAGGCAACACGATGCCTCCTGGGGTGCAGATGCACCACATGACCCTGTTTTCAGCATGGTAAATACTACAGTGACACAGGAACAGGTCTTACGTTTAAATCGCTGGAGCTCAGACATACAGCACATGACTATCGGGATGACTATTGGTAATCCCGCTGCTCTGCAGTGCTTCTGTTTATCCAAGAAGATAAAGTCAACTCAAAAGTAAATGCAGCTGCTTCTGCTGCAGATGTCGGGGCTTAATGGATGACCGAGTCAGTAAGGCTGTTCGGCTCTGTGAATATCATGAGGTGCCCTCACTGGGTCCTGTTTGTTGCCTTTTAATGTATATCTGCGCAGTTAAGATAATTTTCGTTGTTAACAAAGTTGCTGTCCTTCCAAAGACGCGCAAATACACATACAAACGCACACGCACGCACACACACACAAAAAAAGCAGAAAAGGTGCCTTTATGTCTTGTGGATAAATCAAAAGCAGCTGCACACTATATCTGACAGTCAGCCAATGAAATGAAATGTCTCTGCTGGCTGGATGTTAACATGCCACACGATATCAGGAACATTGGTAATATGCTGTATATAATAGCTGGTGTGTAAAAGAATATTAGACAAAAGCATCTGTTTTAAATGAGTTAGCAAGTTGGAATTAAAAGATCTTCTGTGCACAAAATATCGTTAAAATGGTTATGGTGTCACATCTTTTGTTTTAGACCTCGCTTTTAAGTGGCTGGCTATCAACAGAAGCTGCACAAGATCCAAAAAGCAGCAGAAGAGAGTCTAACCCTACCAAAGGTGAACAAAAAGTATGAGACAAGCATTTCCTGCTAAGGCAACAGGCAGCGCAACCAATGCTTAAGCAATGCGTATGCGGTTCCTACCTCCAGCCATGGACACGGAAGCCGGGGCACTGGTCTCCACAGTGCATACAGGGCTGCCCTTGGTCTGGGTCCTCTTCCTCCTGCTGAGAGCACAACACAAACTCACTTCAGCTCATGTCATTTTCCCGTGCTTGAGTGTCCAGTGTTTCCACTTAACCCACAAGCAGAACGCACTTGGCATCAATCGCCTCAGCCTTTAAATCTGCAGCGTTTGGGATGGAGCATGGGCCGTCTATACATTTCCCATTTTTACTTGAACTGGCAGAGATATAAACCATTAGAATGGTTGCACGGTATGGTAATAGACATGTGTACCTCTGTATAGATATAGATTGTATTTGACATAGCTTGTGACTGACAGCATATATAAAAATCACAGCACCGGTGGTTAGTCTGAATGCACCTCTGTGCCAAAATGCGTTTTCATGCTTATATACGCAATAGGATTTTCTTACAGCCGAACGAACAGTGCAGCAAGCTCTCCCGGATTCCAGTTTGACACCAAACACTGCAGCTGTACTACAACTATCAGTGCAACAAGGCAGCGGGTGTGAAACCTGCTGGCTGCCTGCAGACACTAAAAACTGTAAGTGATATCCTGAAGTTGACATAATTAGAACCTGAGGTAAACCTGCTTGCTTGAGACCAGTCCTCACACTCAACCACGGGGATATTCAGCCGTTTTGTAAATGATGGGATGCACAGAGTAACGAGGGAAGTCAAATCTCAAATGTGCCTTTTGCCAAAAGTGCTGAGCAGTGTATCTCAACTGAACGGCTTAGTACTAAAGCGACTACTTCATATCCCTCTTTTGATTCAATTCCTGCAGGCCAGCATGTGTGTGTGTGCGCGCAGACTACAGGCTGCAGACACAGGCCTCTTTTTTAGCGATGAGAGGAAGGAAGCAGACACAGGATGAGAGCTGCACCCTTTCCCTCTCCATGTAGTCACTTTGTCTCCACTTTCTTTTTCTATGATGCCTCAGTTGTAGGGCTCCTCTCCTGTCTTCTGTGGTTAGAACTTACTGTTGACACTTGAGGAAAATGTGTCTGTATTATTAGCTCTTATGTAGCTTTGTCATTTCTCCTCTGAAGGGACGCTTATTGTTTTCCACTCCACAAGCATGTGCCTCATATGTTCCGTTGTCTGTAAAAATAAACAAATAATAATCATTTTAAAAAAAACAAACAAGACCCCACCATTGCTGCCGTTTTGTCGAGGCTTTCAAAAAAAAAAATAAATAAACACCTTCAAACGTAAAAACATTCGCTCTTCTCAAACACACCGACACATTGCAGGACATAAAGATGCATAATGCTCACTTGTGCACAGACGCCAACAGAGTTTAACGAGCAAAGCAATAAAATGCAGATATGTGATACAGCGAGGTACCTGTGCATACCTGCTCTGCTGTGTTTTTTCTTTTTCCAACCACACACACCTCACTAGGACAACGGCTCTAACCACTAACCATCGCCAAGCCTGTTTTCCCATGCAGGGTTCTTTATGAACCAATATCAAACAACTGCATTGCTTTGATTAACACACGAGTTGGCCGAGCTTATCGCACCGATATCGGAGGGTTGTGTGTAGGGGTTTGTAGTGCTTTGCTAATGCATTGAGAAACCACAGACACATGAACTGGGAGCAATTAGCTGCTGGCTCTCTTGTACTTTTCAACATAATATCATTTTTATGCTTTCTTACTAGAGATCGTTCTGCCTGAGTAGTTTTGGACACGTTTCCAGTGCTATTTGCCCTGATGACTCGATCCAGTTCAGTAGGAACATGAACTAGTTAGTCCAGAATAGTCTCACATGACGGTGAACTATAATTTACATACCGCTTTTTAATGCCTCCCTGTGTGTTGTGCGCACTGGGATCTGTTCTCGCTTATTATTTGCCACTTTGATTCACGCTTGATTGTCGTTAACAGAGCCAGGTGTGAAAGGTGACAAGGTGGGCTACATGAAGCATACAGAGGATTTCTGGGTGACTGGACCTTTCAGTTGTTATTACCTTTGGAAGGAGGTCACGCACTGACAAGGTGACGGAGCCAGACACCACAAAATGTCTGTACATTCGACAGTACAGCTCATTTGTCAGGGCACAACCTTTTAACAATTCATCGCGACTGGACAATTCTGGGGAGTGGGATCAGCACTAAGTTCTTTTACGATTTCATTCTACTTCTTGGGAAAACACATTTGGTAAGTGAAGCCGAGCTAGCTGATGCTGAAGGCTTGTTGCCCCTGAACTTGCCTGGTGATGTCCAGCCAAAACATAACCTCTTGACCCTAAACAGATAAGAGTCATAGGCATAAAGAGCCACCACCGCATTCTGAATGGCTTAGGTTAAAGATGGCCATGTATGCATGGGATTAGAGATGTTTAGGTCTTAGACTAGACATTATCTATATTGCGCAAGACATATTTAAATGAGGGTTTGCTGTAGGTTCGGGTAATCTTGTATAGTCCGATCTCTTGTCTCTGATCTGAAGAAAATCTTGCCAAACAAATTAAGATAGCGAGACCTCTGGAAATCCCGAGACGGCCATTTGATCAGCTGTGTGGCCAAACCTGGCAACTGAGGTAAATTAGGATTGGAAACAAAGAAATTGTTCTGAGAGTAATATTATTTGTCTGGTGTGACCCTGCGAAATTACTTGCACCAATTCTAAATCTGTTTGATATATAAAAGTGATTAGGGGTTCAATATATAGCATACGCGTTCTCTTCATTTAACGTCAGATAGTAATTAAGCGTTAAGCACAGGTGCAATCATGAAGTAATGAATAATGAAGAATTAGGAATCCTGTCCCATCATGTGCAAACGGACAACAAGCAGAGAACATCGTAGATATTCACAACATTCAGTTTGTTTGACAAGTGACGGTCACACACACTCCATCCAATTACGTTCATTTAAAAAAAATACAAACAAATAGAATAACCAGGAGATGTGGAGGTCTCATCTGTGAACATTTCCAAAGATGCATAAAAAACTGTCAGCCTGCTTCTAATTAACGCGTCACAAACTCGATGATGAGATGGAAAAGAAAAAAAGACATCCGTGAGCTCCTTGTTAAAAACAGAGGTTCATTTAAATGAGCAGGAAGCTTGAATTTTCTCCTTGACAGCCGTGTTTTGGTGAAAACAGAGCGGACAGCCTTTGACGGCAGCCTTGAACATTAGCTGCTGCCAGTTAGTTTTACATTTCCTTATCATGATGACGGTGTCCTATATGCCAAGGCCACACAGAGACTTGTGGGTTTCAAGTGCGTTTCCTTTCAGTTTTCCACAAAAGATAACGCGTCCTCAAGCCCGTGGCCCAAAGGTGAGGTTCGCCTATTGTGCTGCAAGTGAAGGATGTGATGGGGAGTGCTGGCGGGAAGTTTCATTCTAAACCAAGCGTGGGTAAAGTAAATAATACACTCACAGGTTCACGTCAGCTCACATGCTCAAACTCAGGCCGGCGTCAAGACTTTTCATATCGGCTCCTTTGTTTTCGCTAAGTGGGTGTAAGGTTTTATCACATGGCGCTGCCTTGGATTCGCTTGAGCTCTTTCTTGCTACCAAGTAACTGTGTAACCAGGTAATGGACAAGCTGGAACTCTGCCAGCTTTGTTACCCGACATGAGAAGGCAACTGCACTGGCGCGATTACTTACTGTAAATGTCTCAGAGACATCGACGTTTCATTCATTTGATATGTTTCGGCCATAAATTCATGATTATTTGAGTTTAGACAGCCGTTAAAAAAAATATAATAACATATTAAAAAGGGTAACATTGAGTAAAATATATCTAAAATATACAACCTTAAAATAATGTTTGGCTAAAAATGTTGGAACTCTTTATGTAAGGTTGTATTTTGCTGTAACTGGTCACATGACCAGAGTTAAGTTAAGGACATAACCGTGGCATTATGGGTAAGAGCCAACATGGATGCAGAGAAAATACATACAGCCCCAAAATAACAGTATTCTGCACGTGGTTCAAGAGGCGCACACTGTAATTGTGTTTCATTTGGTTCACATTTTCCCTTTACATGGACAATGTGATACGTATTCAGTCATTTTATGTGGTTTGATCACATTTCAGTTGCGCTAACGTGGCCCGTACTAAATGCTACTTGAGGAAAGCACCATCGCACTTTAACCTACAGAGTTTATTAACCTAAATAAGAGATGAACGAGACAGAAGACAGTGATTGCCAGTTAGGGTTTCCTCTCCTCAATGTTGTGGTGTAAGAGGGGTTAACCATTGACAAAAGGGGTCAGAGGTCGGGGGCCTTTGCTGCCTTGGCATGCTGAGTAGATGCACCGCTCCTCACTGGACAGGATCAGACAGACCTACAGGCCAGCCGTCGCCGGGCCCCAAACCCAGCTCTGTGGCACAACACTTCGTGTTGCTCTTATGGTTTATGCATCACTGCGTCCTGCTGCCAAGGTCAAGGTCAACCCAAACAGCAATGTTTAACAACTGGATGGGTTCAGCAAATACAAGGTATCATCGTGAGGCTCAAACAGACATTTCAAACCATGACAGCACTGGTCCGAGTGGGGACTTGATGTAATGTAAAGTGTTCTTTTGAAATGCTGAGAAATATTTAACACATTTTTCACAGCAGACATTTTGACTCGTTTCAGTCGAGGCAGCACAGGTGCTACTAATAACATGAATGACGACAGCGAGCCCCGCGCGCACAATGCGAGCGCCCTGAAACCAAAGCAGCTGAAAGGAATTCAGCCATCGTCAAATTTATTATTTACACCTGTGCTTCTCCTACTGGGACATGTCAAAATGTCTGCTGCGAAAAGGGCCAATTGCTACATATTCAGCAAGTCAAAGAATGTGCAGCTAGCCAGAAAAACAGTCGAATCTTGATGTTCACCCAGACACCGTAGACAGGTCAGATTTGGCCAACATGCATATCCCAGGTCAAGTGCACATTTCCAAAACAGAAATTATACAAATAATTGCACAGAGAGTGCGTGGAGTTTTGTCATGCTACAATTTGAATATAGGCAAGTGCAACACTGCTCCACTGACGAGTCCGTAATATCAGTTTTGTGATATCAATCATTGGGATAACAAGTGTTTCTACATCCTGAATCGCAAAGAAATGTTTACTGTACTTTTGCTACACGCGTCCTACGCTGAATATCTTTGGAAGCATATGATCGGAGACACTGTGAAAGAGCCTAAGCTTCCCACTGAGCCTAACGTTGCTCTGGGCTTGGCTTCCAAATTGTATAGATATGCATCTATTCTCAAATCCTGTATTAATATTTTAGCAGCCCAAATGACAATGCATCTGTGGAAGTATTTGTTAGAACTGTGGCAAAAGGCTATATGGAGAATTTGTTATTCAACGTTGACTCCTTCATATTTACGATCAGACGTGCCATGTTTAGTCTATTAACATTGCATAACAGGTCAGAGGTTACACTGGACACCATTACATTTAATTTGGGTAAAAATATTAGCGCTCTAAAATATTATTGCCAGATCAGTATGAAATACTAACATTTACTTACAAACTTACAAACTCACAGTTGAGCGAAGTTAAAAAAAAAAGTTTTTTAAAAAAGGTATTTGTGGTCTGGATCGCTATTAGACCATTAAATCCACTTGGGATGTGCA
Source organism: Gadopsis marmoratus (assembly GCA_036023855.1). Classification (NCBI taxonomy): domain Eukaryota; kingdom Metazoa; phylum Chordata; class Actinopteri; order Centrarchiformes; family Percichthyidae; genus Gadopsis; species Gadopsis marmoratus. Next base: position 22,502 of record JAVQJF010028868.1, on the reverse strand, counting down.
TTTTACAGCAGAGAGGGAGGGACGATTGTAGCTGGATTCACAGTCACTGGTCTGGACAGATTCCAAGTGTATCTGCAGATACAGATGTTTCGTGGGCACACAGCTGTTTCTGTAGCTCGGCAGCCTGACTGACCAATATATAGGCTGCGTTTTTTTTTGGAGGGGGGGCAAAGGTCCAACGCGAGCAGCATTTAAAAACAGCACAGAACTGCTGCTGAAATGACGAACGGTAACAAACATGTTCAGGTCACAGCTTCCAACATCCACAACCTGCTCAGGTAAAAGAAAAAAAAGCCCGTGACGTAGTCGGACCCCTCCGGACCACCTGGGGCGCCCCACAGGACTCCAGGAGCAAAAAAAAAAAGAGTGAGACTTTCTGCTACACAGCACAATGGAATCATAGAACATAGTTTAAATGTGGGGGAAAGTAGTGGGATTATATCATTTAAAAAAAAAAAAAAAAAAAGAAAATCAAGTTACCGACACAAAAGCCAGGTGAAGGTGGAACAAAGGTCCGCTTTGGGCTGTTGGTCCTGAACAGCCTATAAATTACAGTGAACGGGGGTTAAGAATAATCCGACAGTGTGTTAAAAGAAGACGGTATAACAGGTTACCAACAAGTGTTTTTTACCGAGTTGTGAAAGTCATTAAGGAACAAGTGGGGACAGAAAACACACTCACCGAGCGGTTCGACCGTCGCTTTTTAGATCCGCGCAGGAACATGATGTCGGTCGGATGTTTAAAAAAAATAAAGAAAAAAGAAACACAAAAGAGTTTCCAAGTTGACAAACGTCGGGAGTGAAACAGCCGAGGTCTAAATGTTTTGAGTCACACACAGGCGGTGTTAAACTACATGATGTTTCCCTCGGACTGCCAGACTCCTCCTTCCGCCACAGCGAGCTGCTTCGGCAACTCCACCGGCAAGCTTGCGGAAACCGAAACGTTTCACTTCCGGCCGAGCTTTCAACATAAAACACTGTAACGCCTAAAGTTCAACACGTCGTAAGCGGGGACAGAATGAAAGCCATCTTGAGGGCAACACTCTTATCAAACACACGTGGGATTATTAGTTATTGGTCAAGGTGTGTACCGGCAAACTCTTTTAAGTCAAACTGATTTCGTCGCCGCTTTATCTTGAAGGCGTGGGCCGGTATCTCGACAGCAAGCACCTGGATAACTTGACGAACTTTACCTCTCAGCGTCCGTAAACCTGAACACAGGCCACCGACCGACTGTCCCGAACTAAATGTGGCCACGAACGCTGCTAATAAATATTCCCAAATACATATTTTGACGCGGAGATGTGGACACGGCTGCGTTTTTTTGGGGGGGGTGGGGGGGACGTTGTTATTACACTGCTACAGCAGCAGCAACGTGGGGAATTAGTTTGGGAACTGACCAACCAGAAAACAGGTTTATCGTTAAAGGTCCTTAAAAACGACACGGGCAACGCGCTGTGCCGGCTGCCGCAGCTGAAAGGCAGCAGAGGATTTGAGAGGAGGGTTTCCATAAACGCACTGTAACCTCAGCACGCATTAATGTCTGCAACGCGCAGACGGCAAACGTCACCAGAGCCATGTTGACATTTTCGCAGCGTTGCTCCCAGGTGATGAGATGTCGTTTAGCAGTTCGTTTCAGGTGTAAGTAGCAGTCTGCTGCCATCTAGTGGCAGCCTGATGGAAAGCGAGTTAGAGCCCAAACATATGTGCAAACACGCAGTCAAATGATGTTCTTGTTGAACAAAGCTGCCGTATTAGTACAGTTATGTAGTGAGATTTGTGTTCGATGTAAGATACACAAACAGACTTTATTTGTAGTAACAATGGCTTTTATTTCCCAAAGCAAGGCTGCTTTGACTCTGAAATTATAAACTGCAGACTCTTGTAAAGCATGTTAGAAAACAACAAGGCAATGTTTTACTTGGACAAGTAACCACCAAACAAAAGGTAGAGGAAACCGTTACAGAACGCATTAACATTGTGATATTCAAATCATAAGAGTCCAACTATGTGACTTTTCTTTAGATTTGGACTTTTCCTCGTCTGCCGCATCAAAAGAGAACATGTGGTCAAAACAACATGAACAGAAATAAAACAGAATCATTCTAGTGGACTGTATAAAATGCCAACAGACAAACTCTGCACTTTTAAAAATGTGTTAAAAATGTAAAAACTGAAAAAACACAACCTGAGCAAAGTGAATTGGTGAAACTGGAAGGTTTACACTGCATTTCGTTGTCTAAGTACTTGTACCCTGTGCAATGACAACGTTGGATCTAATTTAAACGATGAACATGTATTTGATGGTTAGTGAACTTCTAACGATGCAGACTAAACTCCGGCTCTAACACAAAAACAGCCAAAAGATTGCTCGTCAGTACAGTTGGCCGCTTCAAATTAGGATTCAGGAAAAAAGAGGAGTAAGAACGGGTTAATTTGAATGAGACTTTAAGGCACCGTAACACACAGGGAGCACTCAATGACTATTTGCTCAGCTGAGAAACCTCACTGAAAAATACAGAAAACACACTCAAGCAGAGCAAAATTATGTTAAACAATCCCTTCACATGTCAGTTACTTCTAAAGTCCAAATGACGCAGTTACTACTTACTACAGCAGCCAATTAACAGTAGACGTGTGTTAGACAAGCTGTTTGATGACACCAGCACTTGCCTATTATTTACAGTTTTCCCTTTTTTAAACATCAGTGGTACATCGAGGCTGGGGTAAAGGTTTGTGAGGGGGAATTCCTCCTGTAGTACACACGTTTTTGTCCGACACGCAGGCACAGATGTACAGTACAGTGACATGCACGCTAGCTACGTCCTCCTCCTCTCAAGCACGGCCCTAAAAGAAATCTCTCGTCCGCTCCCACCATACAGTAGCATTGATAAAACTGTGACCTGTTCATTTTTTACTGTCCCTTGTCCCCTCTTGATCCTCTATTCCGTTAACGTCTGCACAAATTCCTCTTTGTTCTGCGGCTGTGATCTTGACAAGAGGCACATGTGTCTTTAAACGCCATCATCTGTAAAGAAGAAGAAGAAAAAAAAAACAACCAAAAAACATGTTACAGATTATCGTCCTACACTTTGAGTGTGTAAACATGTGTTGCTCTCACCGGTGGACGCTGCCGCGTGCTGCCTGGTGCTCTTGATTTGCAGGAAGATGGTGTAGGTGTCATAGGCAAACAGTAGACCAGCGATCAAACCAAATACCTACGAAACAACAACTCAGGATCAGAAAACACAACGACAATCAAATTCAGTGGTCACATAAAAACGCCTACAATCTGTTTCCACACCTACTATACAACTGATTCATAGATAATGGTCGTCAAAACAAACAGCAAAACTTGCATATGAACAGTTTTAGCATCGAGTTCACGGCGGTTTAACTGACCCCGCCTGCAATACGAGCGCCGTCCCCGGACCCCCCAATCACACAGATCAGAGAAGTGATGATGTAAAGGACGGCGCCGATACCAGCACGGAAAAGATCCTGCACAAAAAGGAGAGAAGCAGAAGTTGAAGCATTGTGCAACTGTGCACATAAAGTGTGCGCGTGCTTGCTGTACGACACGTAGAGGACTCACGCTCCAGACCCAGTTGACCACTTGGATCTGCTTGTCCATCTCCATCATGAAGATGCCGAAGAAGGCCATGGCGAAGACCATCTGGCAGATGGCCACAGCGGTGTAGCCTCCATACAGAGATGCAGCGTAGCAGATGAGGATAATGAAACTGATGAGCTACGAGTGAAGATAAGGGGTGGGGGGGATAAAGAGACAGATTAACAATTTTGACCTCAGAAAGGTGAAGATATCCCAGAATACTTCAGGATTATGCCAGGAAACTAACAGATGCTGCCTAAATTCCTCCCTTCTGTTGGACTTTGCAGGTCAGCTTTGATAAATTCACCCGAGAGAAGACTAATCATCTCAGTGCTCAGCAACAGAACAACATCTGTGTCCATTCGATAGCCAAGGCCAGTCAGTCAGTCAGTCAGACAGTCAGACAGACAGAAAAAATCACTCAAACAAAACCATCTTTGTTTCATTTACTCCAGTCAGCTTACAACTCAGCATCCACAGAATAACAAACATATTTTCTACACAAATATACTGTTATGATGGATTACAATGCACTCTGTCTGTCAGTCAGTCTGTCACATGCTGCTCTCTTCACATGTTTATTCCATCCAGATCATATTTTTCCATATGAGGCATGGATTCTTCTCAGTCCATTCCACTGAAATGTTGACAGTGTGGAGAAATCACAAACTCCGTCAGCCCACATCCCTGAACCAGTATCATCCCCCCCCCCCTCCTCCCTAAATACCGCTATTGTTGCTGCCGGCAAACTGCATGGGTAGCTGTATTCACACAACATACGACAGCTGTGAAGGAGTGGAAATTCCAAATAGTTACACGTCCATAAGCCTTTTTAAGCCTATAACAATTTCATTTACTCGGAGACTAAACGGCAATCGTTTTATTGTCCTTTTCTACAACATATATTTAGCGCACAAACTTTGCTTAACAACTGTGACACATGTGCATTTCAAATGTGTATATTCCAGAAAGATTGCACAGCCACCGACACTGTGCTTATAGACACTTTAGGGCTGCAGCCAACGGTAATCTGATCTTTTTTTTTTTCTTCAGTGAACCGTTCAGTCTATACATCAACATCCAAAGACTGTAAAGCTCATCAAATGTCCTTTTTAGTCCAAAGCCCCCAGATATTCAATTTACTGCATGCATAACAAAAACAAAATATTCTGTTGATCAACTAATCGACTACTTGCTGCAGTTCCAATACATTTACGCATCTTCTGTCTCTGAAATTTTACAATTTATACTTTGTTACTCCTCTCACCCTATTAGCATGCCACAAATCAAACCTTTGAATCTCAAATGTCCTATAAAAAAGACATAATTAAAGAATTAAATTAGAATAAAAATGATAAACCTGTGATCCACCAAACTGAAATCTGGTGTTCTAAGATATTTACCGGCACTGCTTTCTTGTCACAAGTAAAATTATTTATTCTTCTAATGCTCACTAAATTAATTGTGACTGTGACTCCGAGGGGTATTTTTAAAAAAACCTTGTCTTGCATATCGCTACTTACATCTGTCACTACTGCTTCCCCTCCCTCCCACACACACACACACAGACAACTGTTACACAAATGCGCAGCCAGTCAGATGCATCAGAAGTTCATGTGTTCGCGAGACTGGCACAGGCTGCCTCTGTAGTGTAGCGAGGGTGGGCCAAGGCCAAGGTCCTACACAAAAGAGGCTCTATTCGGGCCAGAGCCGGCTGCTCTGAGGGCAGCGGCTACCGAGGAGGCCGTCACACAGGGAAACACCCACCACACAAGAGTCCCTCAGAACAAGAAAGGCTGCAGGATGCGGACACCTTTATGTTTTCCCACACAGCGGCAGATCTGTTTGCACGGGTCAAACTTTAAGAGATCCCAACCAGGATCCATTCACATCAGTATAATAAGCTGCTCTTTTAAACTGACTGGAGGGAAAATTGTCGTGAATGCTTGCTTGCCTAATTATAGTCAGCAGGAACATGAGCGCCAAGAGCTACTCTGCGGTACTGAGCCACGCCAAACAGCAACGGTTGCTAGGGAAATCACTTCCACTTTTAGGGGTTTTTTTTAGCACTTGCTGTGACTCACTTAAGCGTGTACCATGGTTCTAGTGTAAAATGGAAAGTTTACTTTTATTTCCAGTTCATTCATTTACTCGGACTTCATTTTCCTCCCTACTTTTCAGCTGATAAAGACATTCTTCAAAAGGAGATAACCTTACAAAAAAAAGGTTTCCAGTCACAGGACAATGTCATAGTCGTAATATTAAAAGCAGGACGAAAGATCAGCTCAGTGCATGACTCATCCAATCCCGGCTGCTGGGGTTAAACACCCTATTTCCTATTAGATTGTACATAATCAGCAGTAATGACATTTATCTTCATGCTTCACTCCCACAGCCCCTGCACTGTAAACTATTTCAGACATGCACGTTCCGAAGTGACTTCCTTTGGAGTCCACCGGGCTCCAGTGAAGACGTGCGTGCGAGAGGACACCACAAACAACTTAGTGTGTCCAGCGAAGCGTGACGCTATCCGTGAATGGCGCACCAGAGGTGTGTGCTATGAAAATCACACATCCTTGGTTCCCGGGACCGAACTTCACACACACACAACCTGGAATTTCCATTACCTCTGACGAGAGAGAGAGAGAGAGAGAGAGAGAGAGAGAGAGAGAGAGAGAGAGAGAGAGAGAGAAAAAAAAGTAGTTTACAGCGGGAGGACTGCTGACCACCAACTTTATAATGAGCTCATTGTTATGAAAAGCAGAGCCTTTTTCGATCAGTGATAAAAAGTGCTTTCCTCCCTTTTTAGAAGTGGAAAAGCAATAACAGTTTGTAGTACAGTAACATTTTCTGTACTTTGTAAGCTACTGTGAGATATATATGTGATAACACTCCGTTGCATGTGCCTGGTGGGGAACCTGATATTAAAATTAAAAAAAAACGTGCCGAACTTACAGTAAGTACAAAGAATTTACGCTCATGCGTTAAGAAAACAAACCGCTGTGAAATGCAAACAAAGGCAATCATGTGGAAAACCATGGCCATTGACATATATATAAACAGGTCTTCCCAAACAGGATGTGGTTGCACCTTGCCAAGAAGTGGGACACGTGCACACCTTTACATACCAATTATTGGACTGAAGGGCTGCTCTCGTGTTTCTCGTTCTGTAGGTGTACTGTATATACTGGATTCTTGTTAATTGGAGCCAGATGTGCAAAGATGAAAACAAAAACAAAACAAACCTCACTTTATGAGCCTTTATACTACAAGGAATGTGATGCACAGTCTCTCTCGGCCATGTTCTGCCCACAAACAGCAGGCAGCCTGTTGACGCTCAGCATTTGGTGCCAAATGAGGAAACAGTGGAGCAAAAGTGACAGGTGGAGGGAAGCCCTTAACCTCTGTTAATGATCCCTCAACCCCCCCCCAGACCACATGCTCCTCATTCCCAGGCTAGACTGCTCCTGAAAAAGTGAGACAGAAACTAATACAATGCAATAAAACATTGGTGAGAGAAATTAAATGAGACATGCTGGATTATAACAGCACTTGCTCGGGCTGGGATAACTCTTCATCTGGCCTAATAAGGAGACAAATCAATGCAGGCTACATTAACAAACCACTGCGTATGAAGGATTGATGAGCTGCAAGGCTACTGTGGAGAGAACGAACGAACACACACACACACACACACACACACACACACGAACACACACACACACACGAACACACACACACACACACACACGCTCAAAGTTACACGTTCACCTGAAACTCACTATTTCAGCCGCGAGGATGAAGCCTTTCTGGGTCCTCACGTAGCTCTTCAGCTTCTCCAGGCAGGCGGGGCCGGACGACGTCGTATCAGCCATATTCTGCAATGAGTAACTTATTGTACAAACAAAGTGCGCTGTGTTCGAGCCTTGTCGCACACCGACTGAACAGAATCTTCTTGGAAGCAGCACCTCCGACCTCCGACCCCCCTCCACCACCACCACCCTCCCAAAAGTGTCGGCGGCTGCTGTTCGAGTTAGCTGGACGTGTTTGTCCGGACGAGGCAGGACGACGGGCAGAAGTCTCGCTGAAACGTAGCAAGGCGAAGCAGCAGCTCGCTGTGGAAACTCTTGCTTTCTGGAGGAAGGAGTGGCCGAGCCGAGGAGCCGACAGCGGGGCGTTGGCTTTCACGTTGCCCAAAAGGGGGCGCTGCGGTTGGCGCTCTTTGGACCAGTGACACGAGCGCCGCTCGTGCTGCCTTCAGGTGCTCATCGGAAACTCCCCGTAAGCGTTGGGTGACGCTTTATCGAGCTATTAACCTTGATTTTTTATTTTTTTCACACCATTCCGATAGAAGAGATCGATTGTGGTGTTGATCAGTGGCACATTTGTACATACTGACAGAAACCGCCGCCCCCCCCCCCGACTATTAAGTAACAAGCAACTTTACTTTGAGCTTTTTGTGTCTTTTCTGCAGTCTTACTCGACTTTGTGCTTTTGCCAATAGTTCTGAAGGCATCATCTCCTAATAGGAATTAGGATTTACAGGCCATTTCTGCTGCTGGTGATAAATATCTTACTGTTACATACAGATTATTTTAAATAGACAGTGATAAGTTTAAATAGGAAATGTATTTAAAAAAAGACAAGATTAGCTTTGGCAACTACAGTTATACTATTAGGCCTGAACACTAATAACAGAGGGCTCTATCTTTGTGTGCACAGGCCAAACCATGGAAGTATTACATTACAACTCATGATCATCATAAATGATTATATGTGTATTATATAGATTCTGAGTTCTCTGTAGAAACATTACCCGCTCTATGGTAGTCATTAGCCTGCGTTAATTGCATTTTACACTGCACAAAGGGTAAAAAAAGCAATTCAAATGAATTAACTTATGAACTCAAAGTCAGTTTGGGATCGCTGCTGTGTCTGCAATGCATTTTGCAGTGGTAACGAGCTCTGTGTGTCTCTTAAATATTGATTTCCCTTGCACTATTTATATGGACACCTCTTTAAAATTGTGAAATAAACTCTCAGATTTAGCAGAAATCACTTCAGTTTCTACCCTCCCCGAACCACAAACTAACCTGCATACTGGCCCACAGCCTGCTGGATAAGGTGCCGTACTGAGAAATATAGGCCAGCTACAGAAATATCTAAACGCCACCTGCATTTTAGAACTTTCTCTTAAAACTGTAGGCTGTTTTTACTAAATAGATGAAGTGTGTTCACCTTCATCTGTGTTGCTTTGCTGTGTTTTGAACAGTTTATTATTAAAGAAAAGTGGTGTTTTACTTGTTAGCTCATTTTCTGTTACAACTTATTCATAAAACTGATTAACATTTTGAAATGGACTTTTAGTGAACCCAACAAGTAAACAAAAAGACAACTCCTATGAACATAAGTACACTTTTTAACCTTCAACAGAATAATTTCAAGTTTATTTAATTTAGTTTCACATGGATCCCATATAATAAGAATACAGCAGAATTCTGGAGAGTTTTGGATTTTTTTTCTCTGACTTATCATTATCATAAATACTAATATGAATACATCATACACAATAAACACAGCACTATCCCAAAGGCGTAGAGAGTACCACAAGACATCATTCACCACTAACAACAGAGTATATTTCATTTCATCAGCATATTTATAAGAGCTACAGTGAAAGAGAGAGAGAGAAAAACAGAGGTGGGGGGCACTAGAGGAAGAGAGAAAGCCAGGTGCTTTGACACCACCTGAATCAAAGAATCCTGATTTAAAAAAAGAAGAAAAAAGAGTGAATCCAAGGCTGTGAAATGGATCAATATACTGGAAATGGACAACATCTCATCTTGATGAGGACTGTGGAAGCAAAACTGCCAATCAAGACACATCTCGGACCATTTGGCAAACACGATCTTGTATATCCAAACAGAGGATTGGCAGTAGGACAGGTGGATTTATATCTGGAAAGAAGTAATTATTGCAGCACTTTGTGCTTTGAGTAGAATATAGCAGAGCTGCTGTATGTGCTGTGCAGTAACCACCACCACCATGGCATTACTGTGCAGTATAACTTTCCTGCAGCGTTGAGCCTCAGCCTCTCAAAGTTTAGGGATGCTTTAGGATATAAGGATGCATGCAGTAAATTCGCTTGCCTTTAGAAAGAGATGAGAGAAGAAAGGATTGAGGATGCAGGAGAAGTGTATATGGGGACATATTGTTCAGATGGCCTCATAAATGTATGTGTTTACTATGGCATAACCAAGGTCTTTAAAGTGTAGTATACTTAATAATAATAATAATAATAATAATTGGACCCTAAGGTCGTATTCTCATTTACCTACAGTTCTTCAGATAACGTGAGTATGTTCGTCACTGATTACAGTGTGATAGAAACACCGGTTAAAAAACTATATGACTCTGTCTTACAACTTTCTGGACCACATGATAGGCGATCAAAACAGGACGAGGTTCATTGACAACATTTTGATGCAGTTACATGAATCCAAACAAATACACAAACACACGTTGCTAAAACGTTTGTTCACTATCCTGATCACAATTTTCATACTGATAGCACACTATAGCAGTTTCCAAAACGGCACATATGCAAACATGAGATGCTACCATGCTCACTAAATTTCTTAACTATATGCAATGTTTCAGTTTTAAATGTTAGGATTTAAAATATTCTGTGTATTACAAGAGTTCATCCTTGCATGACAGGGATGTTTGATGGAAATATATATATATATATATATATATATATATATATATATATAAAAACATAAATGAAGTTGAAACAACCTATTTAAAACCCACTCCTATCATCTATTGACTGTTATCACTAAACATTAATCTTTCTCTACTTGCATTTTATATATCAATAATTCTCTTCTTTCAATATTTGCCATGGCATCTTCAGCAGCCTTTACCCTTTTTATTAAATCCTGTCAAATATGCTGATAAATTTAAAAAAACATAATGAGAAAATCAAATTTTAAAAAAAGATGTTCACAGATTCTGAGATGGATAAATAAAAACACTGTGGTTATGAATAATTGAAGGGAATTGAAGGGCAAAGGCTAAACTATGTGAGCTCCTAAACAGAACCAAAGTAAATGCAGTTGAATAACTCTGTGCTCAACATTTGTTGTATAACAACTTATATGGAGTGCACAATTATTCAACTGTGTACATATAATCATATATATCAGCATGTTGATATTTACACAGCACAGACAAATACATTCTCCCAAGATAAATATTACTACAATTTTTTTTTCTTTCATAAATGTATGTCATTACAAGATTCCTCTTAAATGTTCGTCAACGAATGTTTTGGTATTTGTATTCAAGTTTTTCTCGTATAACCAAACAGACAATCCACTGTTGTCTTCTACAGTTAAATACATCACGAGAATAAACATCATATTACAGCAAAGACCCACCCCCCCCGCCCCCCTCCCCACATCCTGCTTCCCAGTGGCGTGCCCCCCCCCCACAGGCCCCACCAGTTTCTGCCTCCATGCCTCCCTCCCTCTGCCTGTCAACTCACGGATACACAAACAGACAAACAGAGGAGTGTGGAAATGCAGGTGGTGGTCGAGAGCCACCCTCGGAAATCGCAAGGTCACCCTGGGTAGAGAAAAAAGTAGAGAAGCAAGAGACAGAGGCAAGGAAACACATGATCACATGTTGAATATATAAACAAAGCTGAAATTGACACTTTGAAATGACTTTTGAAGTTGCAGGTGGCACCTCCTCTATGATGATATTCAGTAAATATTAAGTAGCCATAGTTATGCCAGAATATGACACTGTATATATATATATATATGGAATAAGCTGTTAGGTAATATGTGTCAATGTTATATTGTGTAAATACGTGGTACAAGTTAAAGCAAGGAATCAAACTGAAATATAAAATTTGTTTAAAATCTTATTTATTTCTCTAGAACATTAAATATTCATGAGTAAATAAGCAACAATCAAAGATCACTTGTCAGGAAAATGTAAATGTGGGTTGTTTTTAAAGGACAGGTTCAGAAGAATATCTCTTTCAATGTCCATATGGGTGTGTGAGTAGGGTTTTAAGACAGACTTGAAAAAATGTGAACCTATCTTTTAAGCCATCTGAATAAACAACCAATACTGTTTTTCTGGTGCGGAGAGTTTGTGAGATTGTAGAGATACCGTTACATTCATAGTATCAGTTTGAAGCTTCAGGTTGTTTCCTTTGCTGTAAGCTACTGTCAGAAAAATGTCCACTTTTAAGTAGTTAGATTTTAGAAGGTTAACTACACCATAAGATTTTGTGAAAATGTACATTTGTGTATCATCTGCATAGAGGTAGAACTCCGCCCACACTTTCTGATCATGTGCCCAAGAAATAGCAATCAAACGGCACCTACTGGACTAAAACATTAATGTTAACTTGATATGCAGCAGATATCATTGTAAGCCTCATAAATACCACGATTACACAATAAACCCTTAAATTGTGCTTAACATCAAAGATTATCTTAGATTGTTACCTCAAAGACATTCAATAATATTATCTATTTAGACCTATTCTAACCAGTTAATATGTTCTACATATGCTTACACTCACCATCTTGCAGCTCTGGTTTGGCTGGACAGGCTCACATTTGATTAGAGTAGGAGGTGGGCTGCTGCTCATAACCCTGGCTGTAGCCTCCCTCCTCATTATAGCCTCCCTGCTGGCCGTACTCTGGCTGGTACCCTCCCTGAGAGCCGGCGTAGGGGTCCTGCTGACCAAAGGAATCGGGGGCAGGCTGCTTTTCCTGCGATGGGACGTATGTTCCAGAGAAGGCAGCCATCCAGCCGGTCTCCTTGAACACAAACCAGAGGTTTCCTATCCACAGGATCAGGTTGATGAAGCCAAAAGCCTGTGGAGCAGAGATGTACAATTTACTGTTTTTGTTCTCATAATCAATATTCATATACAAGACTTTATATAGTTTTGTTCAGTATGAAGCATCTGGGACCTACCACAGAGGTGTTGAGGCCGGAGACCCTGGGCTCATAGACCTCATGGCAGCTATTCTCTTGTTCGTCACAGGCTGAGATGAGAGTGATGACCCGATCTGGATCGGTGGCTGTTTTCACATCTGACAGGCCTTTAGCCCAAGCACATGAAGACACCAGCCACATGAAGGCAAATACCGCGGACACAACAAAGTCCTGGGGATCACCAAGACAACATGATCACTTTCACTACAAACAACAACAACTAGATAAATTATGACACCAGATGTAGGACTTGTATGCCAAGAAGGAGTAAGGCATAGATGAACTCACAATCTGGGCCCCCTTGCAGTTTTCACGGTACTTCTCCAGTATGAAACAGTATACAGCGAGGGCTGCCATAGAGTAGAGGAACGAAAAGACGCCGATGGTGACGAAGAACTCAGCTGAGGAGGAATAGTCCCCAACCAGGAACAGACGCTCAGGGTTCCCTCCCTTACAGGTGGGGGCATCAAAGTAAACCTGATGGAGCCTGAGAACAGCAACACAAAGAGAGAGAAAGAAAGAAATGAAAAAGTGCAAGTGCAAGCTAAGATAGAATTTGCAGCTACAGCCAGGGGATGTTCGCTTCCCTGCTTAGCATAATGACTGGATATACGGAAAAACAGCTAGCCTGGCTCTGTCAAAGGGTATCAAGATCTAACTACCAACACCTCTAAACGTCACATTATCATTTTACAGGAGTTTATATGCCGCGTCAAGAAATGGTCCAGCACATAACCCCCAGTAAATCTGTAACTTTATGTTTTTAATAGTTTTGAATGGAGCTAAGATAGCTGTTTCCCCCTGTTTCTGGCCTTTATGCTAAGCTAAGCTAATCACCTACGTGCTGTAGCTTCAAACTTAGCATGCAGCATGCAGACATGAAAGTGGAATCGATCTTCTCATCAAACTCTCAACAAGAAAATGAATATGTGCAATGGGTATTTCCCAAAAAGTTTAAATAAAGACAAGTTTGTTCTGGAAAATGTCCTATTATAATCACTCTGATTTAGGCTAATGAGCTAGTTAACCAAGCTAATAATTGTATAAATTAGGAATATAGGCCTATATTTGCTAATTCCATGCAAAGGTGAAACTAATTTATCAAATGTATTTCATTTATATTTGATTTATACATGTGTTATATAGAAATCAGATCTTAGTGTGCTATTACATACTAATTGGCATTACCATCACTGAGATCAACTGGCTCCTGAGTGGCTTATTTTTATACGTGTGCTGAATGTATATTTACAGTTGAGCCTGCAGATGTATTTTCTTGCTTTCTTTTTCTTCTACAATGGTGACAGTAACTTGTGAATGACCAAATACGTACCTGAACGGATATTCAAATTCTACTTCTATGCCTAGGTCACTCTCCGATCGGTTTTTACACTCCACTTTCATCTTGAACATGCCAGAGTAACTGCCACATGTTGAGAAGGCGAAGATTGCAAAGATCTGAGTGAGAAAGAGGAAGGAAAAGACAGTGTGAAAATATGACAAATCTCCCACTGACCTTTTGACAACTCACAGACAAACTGTGAAAGGGAACACAGAATACACCAAGTTAATATTTTAAAACACGCTCTGCCTCTGTGACTGGCTGACCACACACTGTGTTGAACAGCACTCCGGTTTAATTCAGATAATGTCACTCTGTAAATAAAGAGCTCCAATGCCAACCAGGTGAAAGCAGCAGACCTTTCTTTCACCACCTGGAATGTCTCAAGAAGACTGGCGCTCCACCAATCATGCAGAGACTGCTGAAAAATGCACACAGAGTGCAAATCAATGCAGCGTTATCACAGTGAGTGCTGCACCTGTTGCCATGGTTACAATTACTATTGGTTGATGTGGCTTTTCTGTAGATGTTTTTATTGTATTTTGTGGCACAACAGTGATTGTGCGCTTATTCAGAGTCTGTTACTTCAGGTGCACACAGCTCGCTTAAACGGCACAAACAGACATGCGTGGAGATAATCTCACTCTCTCACTCTCTCTCTCTCTCACACACACACACACACACACACACAGGAGATTAGACAAATCAGACTATTTTTACCACACCCTCCCTACGCTGCAAGCCAGATCCGATTGGAAGGAAAATCCAACTATTAATCTGACTGAGATGCTCCACCATCTGTCACCAAATACTCAGCTACACACACACACACAGACACACACACAAACACACACACACAGGCAGTTTTCTAGTCTTGTAGTACTGTTTACTTGCTGCAGGCATCAACACACTAAACTATTTACAGTAATCTTTTAGCTAAACTGAGTCGGAGGCTCGGTTGTTGTATTTACACACACCTGCCGCCTAAAGCGAACATCACGATCCCTTTACTCATCGTTCTCTGTTCACTGCAGATTTTTTATTTTTACTTTCTAGTGTCCTCTGTTGGTAACAGGCTCATTAACAGGTTTTAATAAACAATGGAAATGACTGTAGATGTGATGAAATTGGCAGCATTAGTGCGTGAGAGAGAGCGAGAGGGAGGGGGGGGGTTATTATATATTTGAAGCAATAAAAAAGTAATTTGTCATCTGCAGTAGAGCATTTAAGTTAAATTTCATTTAAGTAAAGAATTTCTACACTTATCTTGCGAATCTTTGGAATATTTGAGCTTCATTACATGTTTGTGTTTGTGTCTTGAAAACAATAGGATAAGAAAGGCTGGCATAATGTGAGCTGCGTTTCATGCTTTCTCTTTAAACCCCAAACAAAATAATAGGATGTAATTCTGCAGCAGCGGTGCAATTAATCAATACCAACAGCATGTGCAACAACTGCAGTGTCGGCACAAGCCTTCACACAGTGCGCATTGTGGTATATTTTATCCTAAAATATATATGTCGTCTTATTCTGTTTAGTATAACTGCCTTATGGCACCACTGTGGTGGAGATAAATTATCCGGTGTTCATATCATTCAGATAGTTTTACAGAGATAAAGATATCACGAGCGGGGTCGATATGGAGACCAACATTTTGTGTCCCATTTGTACATTTGGGGCTTGCTGTCTTCTTCTTCTTCTGCAGAGACATGTAGGATATGATGAAAACTATAATGAGGGCTCGATTCTCTAGTTACAAATCATCCTAAAGTGATACAGTGTTTTGAGTCAAAGCATTTGGATCACGCTGACATGAGAAATCAATTGGGGGAGCAGCGTATTTACATGTAGACGAATGTAAAGTTTATTGATTCTTCTTGAATAGTTTTACTTTCAGATGGAGAACATTAGTAGGCTACCTTATCGTAACACAAAGCAGACAAAATACAGGACCTGATGTAAATGTAAAATACGTTCAAAATGTCGATCGTGCACTGTCAAATCAGTGTATTTACGTGAAGTAGCAAACCTAAGAGTCTACAGCCATGATAGCTACTCTATGAGGCTGTACACAGGCACAGAGGTGAAATGAGCTAAATGCTAAAGTCAGCATGCTAACATGCTCACAATGACAATGCTAACATGCTGTTAAGCAGGTAGCCTATAATAGTGAGCATGTTCATCATCTTAGTTTAGCGTGTTAGCATGCCAGCTAATTAGGGCTAAACACGGCGGCTGTACGAATGTCATTACCTTTGCAGGTATTTTATCATAAACCATAGTATTGATGATGCTACATGAAAAGATAAGGGACCAAAGCTCTTACAATTCATCCTGAGGGAACCAAATTTCAGAACAATCCATGCAACACCAACCGACATTGCCAACCCTACACCCACGCTGCAAGCACGGCTATAAAACCCAGTGAGAAGGAAAGTGAATCTAATCGGGAGGCGCCACGCCACAATTAAGAGTTGTACTTTTATGGTGATAGATGAGTGGAGGGAGGAGTGATGGAGGAGGAAGAGAGGGCCAGCCAGACTGAGAAAAAGAATTGATGGTACACTGAGTGTTAGGTGCCATGGCAACACTTTTGGCAGCATCACAGAGTGAGGAGGCAGAGGATGGTTTCTACCCCTCCTGGTATGCTGGATGGTTGTCAGCGCTTCTGTGCTGAGAAGATACACAATCACACACACGATCGGTCTGCTACTGCTTTTCTCACACTATCTGTCCTTCTCTGCTGTGAAAATGGATCCCACACAAACAATAAAAATATCGATTGCAGAGCCCATCTGATTCTGGGTTTTTGAAACAGATACAAATATTTGAAAGGTAGAAAAATCCATTAACGACGTATCGGGCAAACATTTAAATTTGTAGGTGTGTTTTTCTTTTTTTAACAGTGTTCTCTGGTGAGCACATTGTGTAACTATAAAATTGTCTTTTGGCATTTCTGTAATGCAATTTCTTGTTAATTATTGGCCAATATGTACGCCAATACCAATATATCTGCAACGACTAATATCGGCTGATATTAGTTAATATTCTGTGTTGATATAAAATACGTTTCAAATTTGACTATTCTATGCCAAAAATATTAAATGATGTCCTGGTTCATATTGATCTAAAAGGAGGATTCGCAACTCCTTACATGCCAACATAGAGCCAAAAGCACAATAGTGCAGAAATAAACACTAAGCCTTCACCGGAGACCCTGGAGTAATAAGCACTGAGGGTCACCAGGGTCTGAACAGCAAAGGCCCCTGAGCTACAACAAAATCAACAGCTTTTATTACACATTAGGGACCAAAGTGAATAACTTTCTCACAACAACAGTCTTTTTATGTTTGCTGGGTATGAGTCAGAAAGTGAAATCTGAATGCAAATGAAATTGCCCATCCTGTAGAGGTAAAGGCAGGCAGGAGGCTGTTTGTGGTCTCCGTGGTTACGCTCCACATCGGCTTTATTTGGGAACTCAATGTCTTTCAACATCCATCAAATCTAGGCTTTGTCAGCACTATTCCCCAGAGACTGAGAGCGCGAGAGAGAAGGGAGGGGTGGGGAGGTGGGTGAAGCGACATGAGTCACACATACTGAACGCTGTTTAAATCTCACACATGTCGCAAACAATGGTGCTCAGACGTTTTCGCAAGAAACTTTCATCATCAAATGCAGATCTCACATCCTCAACCCACAGACTTCACTGGTCTCACCTGATCCAGTCCATTTCCTCCCTTGTCTCTAATTCAAATTTGTGTATATGAAAATGAACACTGCTGACAAAAAGCATATCAGCAAACAGTGGCTGCAACAAAAAGCCAAAAAAGGTTTGATTCTACCACACTCAAGCATCTTTTTCATCGCTGCCTGTTTCCACTGAAAGGGGGATGGCTCCTCTCTACCTTCCTAAAAAACACTGTGTTGCTGGTTCTGCATGCCCATATTAATCCAGAAAAGGCAGCAGCTCCAGCAGCTCCTCCTCTAGTCTGACGCTGAGGCACGCAGGCACTCTGGCAGATGATTCATGGGCCCTGGCCTCTTGAGCGAGGCTGCTGATTGGTGGTTGTGCTCGCTGTGACCCAGGGAGGCTGCGATGAGGTGCTGGCACGTTCGCACAGCTCCAGGGAAGGACTACAGAGTCATGCAGTACACGCATGCCTCTGACTGTTGCCTGGCATATTTGCAGAGCCCAATACAGTGTGGGTCCCGGTCTCTGTCAGAGCTCTATCCTAACTGAGGATCAGGGGTGTAGCTAAGAATTAGGGGACCAATGTGCAGGAAGGGCACCCCCCTCTTCAATTTCCTTCTCATCTACCCTCCCAAAATACATAATTACATTGCATGCAAATATTTAATCATCAATCATCAGCTAATTAAAAGGATAAGAGCTGCAACTAACATTTATTTAATTTGCCAATTATCTTCTTGATTAATCTATTTATGGATTTTGTCTATAAAATATCAGAAAATGTTTTTCCACAGTCCAAGGCGACCTCCTCAGATTGCGTGTTTTGTTAGAGCACCAGATCCAAATCCCAATGATATTCAGTTTACTTTCATATATGACAAAGAAAAGCATCCAATCCTCACATTTGAGCCAGAATGTTAATCTTTTGGGGCATTTTTTGCTTGAAAGATGACAAAAATTATTAATCAATTATCAAAATAGTTTGCTGAAGTTGTTTCCTGTCCATCAGTTAACCAACTGATCATCTAATTGTTGCAGCTCTTGAAATTATTCTGGCACTAACTGGCTGCCATGCACTTACCCACAAACTGGAACCAGTTCATAACATCACATCAGGGTTTAACAAAACATAACATAACATAAGAAAAGACACACATTTAAGAGGCCCAGCTGTGGGGCCTGCATGGGTAATTAGCACCACTATGGTGCCCCAGCTGCAGAGAGGCACCACTGTTAACCCTGCAGCAGCTTCAGTATATGAGCATGCTGCTGCTGATAGAGGACAAACAGTGTGGACGACAACACATTATATGAAGACATCTATGGCTGTAGGACAAATATCCTTAATGTCAAATCTTCTTTAAAACTTCTAATAAATGCTCTTGGATAAATCAACATGAGTACAAATAGGGATGCAACTAACAATTAGTTTCATTATCCATTAATCTGCCAATTGTTTTATTGTTTCATTGATACATCCTTTGGAAAAATGGTGAAAAATACCCATCACAATTTAGAAAAGCTTGACTTGATGTCATCATATTGGTTGTTTTGTGTGACCACCAGACCAAAACCCCAAAGATAAACAGTTTACGATCAAAAGGAGAAAGAAAAGCAGTAAATCCTCACAATGGAGCAGCTGGAAACAGGAAATGTTTGGCATTTTTTCCTTGCTAATTGATTATTCGTGTCATTGTTTCAACTCCAAATGGAATTGGGTGAATTCATCAGTGACTCAATAACAAAATGGTAAAACCCTGTCTCCTTCAGATGCAGAGAGTTTACAATCTTTGAGCTAAATTAAATGATTCAGAAAATCTATTTATGCTGCTCTCTTCATAGATAAACTAATGAAGTAATAGTTTGCTGGCTCCATCATCTGGTGGAGGAGACTGAGCACATGAAACAGAGCTGCACATAATATGCAGAGGTCATGTCCTCCGAGAAGGATTTGATAAATTGTCATTATATTCCTCAGCGGACTGACACAGTGTTACTACAACAGTGACGTAACACATCCTGCCGGTGTCTCCTGGTCAGGCCTGCTGGGGCAGTATCACCACCACCATCAGGATACAAGATAGACTTCTCCTCCATATTAAACAGTCATTATGTGAATCGATTTAATGGAGTAATTATTAAATCTGAGGTGGAGTTACACTAATGATTCTGGATAAGAAAAAAAAACATGTCTGATGGTCAAACCTCATGAGAGAGGGTTCAGCTGTGGACCATTATTTTCCAAGAGTGCAGAGTCACATCCATTATTAAGCCCCACGCAGCTTTGTGACCTCTGTGTGACAGAAAGTCACAAACCTGTCAGTTAGAGACATGGCAACATTATTTACTGCAAACGAAACAAGTCACAAGTGTTTTATCCATAGTGATGTTTTATTCCGTTTTATTGAAATGGAAAGATATTCATGCATTAGTCCTGTTTCCTGCAGTCACCCACAAATATGTAAAATAGTGGACTTACCCACTGCAGAATTTTTATAAATCCCAGAGGTTGTTTGAGTACGGTGAACTGCCCTTGGGCCACCAACTGCCAAAATAAACACAGAAATCAGCAATTAGCAGAGTTTTTCCTTCACATTTTCCCACTGGCTGCTGCTCTGGCTGTGTGAAATCAGCCTCACTGATGATGATGATGATGATGATGATGATGATCATATGATGATGCTCATTAAAAACATGAAACCTAATTACCTCAGTCTCATAGCCACACAGGCCTGGTCTACTGGCACCTGCGGGGTGTTTGTTAAATATCTGCCAGTGAATCAAGTGACGGTCACAGCTGGCGTCTTTGAGGGCGTAAGAGATGCTGTGCAACTACAGTACAGTCATTTTGATATTGGCTTCAAACGCCTTGATTTGTGTTGGAGGGGGGAGGGAGAGAGAGAGAGAGAGAGAGAGAGAGAGAGAGAGAGAGAGAGAGCTCCTGCCAGCATTACTATTAGACAAAGCTGATTAACAGACTGTTTTCTCTCCTCTCCTGCTGCACACTTCACAGCAGCCTCTTTGTTTTCTCCTTTCTATTCATTTCTGAGAAAATCTCGCGAAATCTGTCTTAATTGATTGGGGGGGTCGGCTTGGAGGAAGCGTCTGTGCGCAGGTGAATGCGGCACCGCGAAGAAGGCGGTGTGTCCCTGTGTGCATCAATAAATGGCCGCACTGTGAATAAGCAGCAGCGATGCCCCCCCCCCCCCCACCCCCCCACCCCCGGGCTGTGTGGGGCTCATTGTGTCCCCAGACAGGCGCTATAGACGCCAAACGTACATATTGAACAGATGACGCACGCACTGAGAAAAAAAACCTGCCATGTTTCAGGAGCAGCCCGGCAGCGTGATGTGCGCTCATTTCTCAGGAGGGTGCGCTCGCTTTTGTCACAGAACCACGCAGCTAATCTGAGGGATGAGACATGCGGGAGACCGTCCTCCTCTGTGTCGGGCCTACTGCGGCTGTCCGACAGCACCGAGGGCCCGTGGAAGCGAACCACATCCCAGTTTGTCAGCAGCATCTTACAGCAGGCGGACTGGGACGATAACAGGCTGCCTCCATCCCTTTCTGCCAAATGTCATCGCTGCACCAGTCTCTGGACATCCCACACATTTCTGGACTGCCAGCGGGCCGCTGCATCGCCGTCGACTGCAGCATCAGTAGTGGAACATTTAAAAATAATGAAAGGAGAAACAACAACAAAAAAAAAAAAAAAAAAAAAAGGGAAAAGCCCAATTCCACCGCGCTCTGTCGCGCCGCTGCGATTCGGAGATAAATGCATAAATTACAGTTTCGACTCCAACGGCTCGGAAGCATTGCGTTAAAAGCCACAAGGTCCGCGGATTCATATGAGGAAAGAAATAAAAATATTTATTTAAGCGCACGACAAAGCAAAGTGAGCCAAACTGCATCCGAACAAAACATTAACGAAATATCAGATTTTCCCCCCCGCAGCCTTACCTGGTTCACAACATCCATCTTGGCCGCGTACTCGCCGATAAGAGGATCAGAGGGGCGGAGGGAGGGAGGCGCCTCATCCGGAACAGCAGCGGGGGGGGGAGGACGCACGGGAGGAAAAGCCGCGTCACGAGCTGGTGCGAGGAACGTGCGAAGCGTCGTGACGTCAGATGGAGCGCAGGGTCGGAGGAAGCGTCTGTCCAATCACAGCGCTGCTTTTATTCTAAGCGAGCCGAGATTATACCCGGCGGTTACAACGCAGGAGAGACTGTTCACGCTTTAGTAGGCAGGAGGGGGGATCTAAAAGGGGGAAATAAAAAGGTCGGCGAAGGCGTCGTGAGCTGCTGCTGCTGGTCATTAAGCTGACATCAACAAAAAGTATTTTTAGAAGAACATTTTTAGTACAGAGCTTGTAGGCAAACCTTGTGTGGCCTTATTCTGCTCAGAAATTACGGGAAGTTCTGGGAGAGTTTGAGGTATTCTGCTACTTTGATTGTTTAATTTAGCACTTCTCTAAAACGGGAAGTGAAACCCGTCTTCCGGTCCATTAACAGCTGATTATGAAATTCACTCTTTTGTATTTTGCTGCGGGTTTCCATTATAGCACCGCTAACAATAGGACCTTTCAGATAAATACACTGTTTGGAATAGTGTGTTATTACAGCAACAAGATCCATACATTTGAGAAAACATGATGCTTTATTTATAGTTACAGAAATCCAAAAACAAAACTTTGCTATGAGTTTGCACATTCAATATTAGAGGATATTCAATATTCATTATATTTAAATATTTATCTAAAATAGCGAATGCTGTTGGGCTCTCACAAATCAATGGTTTCAACTGGATCTCATTATTTGTGTAACAAAG